>MDKI01166568.1:0-10449 GCA_005239505.1 Nicotiana paniculata | reverse complement strand
TTTGATGAATACTACATGGTGACTTGGTTACTGGTTTATGAAATTGTGTATCTGTACTGTGTGTTTTATAATTCTCAGACTGTAATTTACTTTCATTACCACTGAGTTGGCGTACTCATCATTACTTCCCGTGCCTCTGTGCACAGATCCAGGTGACGATCCGGAGCAGTAGTTGTCCTTGCTCATAACATCAGTCACAGGATTTTGAGGTAGCTGTCCAGCATCCACAACTTCTCCATTCCCCTTCCTTATTTAGTTTTAGCGTTTTATTCAGAGACATATATTATAGTTTTAGCAGAGTTAGATTTATTTATTCTAATATGCTCATGACTATTGACTCCAGTCTTGGGAGGTTTTGTTTAGAGTTGTTAGACTATTATTGGGACGCAAAGACTTAATTACATTATTCTATGCTATGGTTGCTGCTTATTATTAAATTGTGAACTTTTATAATTGAACAAATGCGTAGTAATGAGATGGTTGGATAGCCTAGTTCCACAATAGGCGCCATCACGGCCTGTTAGAATTTGGGGTCGTGACAAGTTGGTATCAGAGCGCTAGGTTACATAGGACTCGACGGTCATGAGCAGGTTCAGTAGAGTCTTGTGGATCGGTGCGGAGACGTCTGTACTTATCTTCGAGAGGCTGCAGAACTCTTAGGAAACATCTATATCTTTTTGAACTCTTTCGTTCCAATCTATTAATTCTTGAAATCTAAACTTATGTTGTTTCATTCTCTCATAGATGGTGAGGACACATAATGCCGATCAAGGTGACCAGATACCAGCCAGACCCACAAGGGGTTGGGGTTGTGTTAGAGCTGGGGGACCTTCCCGTGCAGCAGTCGGGATAGTGCCACAGGATCCCTCTATCGTTCAGGATCAGGTTCCCACCAACGTTGCTCCAGCGGGATAGGCTCAGGCACCTGCTGTGCCTATTGTTATTCCGGGTCATCAGGAGACCCTGGCTCAGATATTGACGGTGTGTTCCAGTTTACCTAAGGCAGTGGATATGAACACTACTGCCAATGCAGCTCAGACCAGGGGAGACAATCAGACTCCAGCTGCCCGTCACCTAAGCCAGTGGTACGAGGTATTCAGGCACCGAGAGCGGCCCCAGATCAGCCAGTTGCTCTGGTTCAGGGTTATTTGGTCCCTGCTATGCCTGAGGATGAGCAACGCAAGTTGGAGGGGTTCAGCAGACTTCAGGCTCCGACCTTCAACGGTACAGAGGGCGAGGATGCCCAAGGGTTTCTAGATAAGTGCCATAGGATACTACGTACTGCGGGTATTTTGGAGACCAATAGGGTCTCATTTGCTACATTTCAGTTTGCGGGTGCTGCTTTTACTTGGTGGGAATCATTCGAGAGGCGTAGGTCGGTTGGTTCAACACTGCTCACCTGGCAGCAAATCTCCACGATCTTTTTGGAGAAATATATTCCTCAGTCCCACAGAGAGGAGCAACGCAGGCAGTTTGAGCAGCTGCGCCGGGGAGAGTTGTCAGTTACTCAGTACGAGATGAGGTTTTCTGAGTTGGCGAGAAATGCTTCGGAGTTAGTCCCCACTGACAGGGAGTGTATCACGAGAATTGTGGATGGTCTCTCGTATCAACTTCGGATTTTGATGACAAGAGAGAGGGTGTCTGGAGCCACGTTTGAACAGGTTGTTGATATAGCTCAGACATTGAGTCGGTTCGCAGGCAGGAGCGTAAGGAGAGGAGGCTAAGAGGCCTTCGGGATCAGTTAATTCAGTGGTGCTCATCCTAGAGGGAAATTTCATCCTAGCAGAGGTCGTCTATTTAGACCTCCACAACCAGCTCGCCCATCTTACAGTGGTGTATCTTCGGGGCAGGGTCCTCACAATTCTCATAAGGGACGTTCATCTTTTAGTGCCCTTCCAGCTTAGAGCTCCGCCCGAGCATTTTCTTATCAGGGTTCGTCTATGCATGGTTCGTCTGGTGGTTATCAGGGTGGAAGAGGTTCTCGTTCATTTTCATCTCCAGCTCCAGGTGGTTGTTATGAGTGTGGAGAGTTCGGACATGAGTTGAGGCAGTGTCCCTGTCGTCCTAGTAGTTCATCCCAACAAAGGGCTCATCCCTCGGCTTAAGCTCCAGTCCCTTCAACACCTACCCAGACAGCTGGGTGTGGTGATCAGGCAGCTAGAGGCTGTCCTAGAGGGGGAGGTCAAGCAGGTGGAGACCAGCCACGTATTTATGAACTTCCAGCTAGGCCTGATGCGATGGCATCAGATGCGAGGATTACAAGTACTATTTCAGTTTGTCACACTGATGCTTTGGCTTTATTTGACCCTAGTTCCACGTACTCTTATGTTTCATCTTATTTTGCCCACTTTCTGAATATGCCCCATTAAAGTCTTTATTTATGTCTATTCATGTTTCGACTCCGGTGGGAGATACTGTTGTTGTGGACCGTGTGTATTGGTCGTGTCTTATATCTATTGGGGGTTTGGAGACCCGAGTGGACTTGATGTTACTCAGTATGGTCGATTTTGATGTAATACTAGGCATGGATTGGTTATCACCATGTCATGTTATCCTTGATTTTCACGCTAAGACTGTGACCGTAGCTATGCCCGGAGTTCCGAGAGTTGAGTGGAAAGGGTCTATAGAGCATGTGCCTAGAAGAGTGATTTCTTATTTAAAGGCTCAGCGTACAGTTGAGAAATGGTGTGATTCCTGTCTTGCTTTTGTGAGGGATGTTAGTAGTGAGACTCCATCTGTTGATTCTATTCCTGTAGTTCGTGATTTTCCGGACGTATTTCCTACAGACCTGCCAGGCATGCCACCGGACAGGGATATTGATTTTGGTATTGACTTGGTGCCTGACAATCAGCCTATTTCTATTCCACCTTACCGTATGGCACCAGCAGAGTTGAAAGAATTGAAGGAGCAGCTTCAGGAACTCTTAGATAAGGGGTTCATCCGACCTAGTGTGTCGCCTTGGGGTGCGCCGGTGTTATTTGTGAAAAATAAGGATGCTCCACGCGTATGTGCATTGATTATAGACAGCTGAATAAGGTTACGGTGAAGAAACGGTATCCCTTACCTCGTATTGATGACTTATTTGATCAGCTTCAGGGAGCTAAGGTGTTCTCCAAGATTGACTTAAGGTCTGGGTATCATCAGCTGAAGATTTGGGATTCTGACATTCCGAAGACTGCTTTCATGACCAGATACAGTCATTATGAGTTTCTGGTTATGACATTTGGGCTGACCAATGCCCCAGCCGCGTTCATGCAATTGATGAACATCGTGTTTCAGCCTTACCTTGATTCTTTTGTCATTGTATTCATTGATGACATCATGGTTTATTCTCGTAGCCAGGAAGAACATGCTCAGCACTTGAGGGTTGTGTTACAGAGATTGAGAGAGGAGAAGCTTTATGCAAAGTTCTCCAAGTGTATGTTTTGGCTTGGCTCAGTGGGTTTCTTGGGGCACGCGGTGTCTAGTGAGGGTATTCAGGTTGATCTGAAGAAGATTGAGGCTGCGCAGAGTTGGCCCAGACCGTCCTCAGCTACAGAGATTCGGAGTTTCCTTGGATTAGCGGGATATTACCGTCATTTTGTGGAGGGATTCTCTTCTATTGCTTCACCATTGACTAGATTGACCCAGAATGGTGCTCTATTTAGATGGTCTGACGAGTGTGAGGAGAGCTTTCAGAAGCTCAAGTCAGCATTGACCACAACTCCGATTTTGGTGTTGCCTATTAGTTCGGGTTCTTACGCAGTCTATTGTGATGCTTCTAGAGTTAGGTTGGGAGCGGTGTTGATGCAGGACAGTAGGGTGATTGCCTACACGTCGAGATAGTTGAAGGTGCACAAGAAGAATTACCCAGTGCACGACCTTGAGTTAGTTGTCATTGTTCATGCCAAAACAATTTGGCAACATTACTTGTATGGGGTACAGTGTGAGATTTTCACTGATAATCATAGCTTGCAGTATCTGCTAAGGCAAAAGGACTTGAATTTGCGTCAGAGGAGATGGTTAGAGCTTCTCAAGGATTATGATCTTACTATTTTGTATCACCCGGGGAAGGCCAATGTGGTGGCCGATGCCTTGAGTCGCAGAGCTGAGAGTTTGGGGAGTCTAGCTTACCTTTCAGCAGTAGAGCGACCGTTAGCACTTGATATTCAGGCTTTAGCGGGACAGTTGGTGATATTGGATTTGTCAGACCCTCCACGGGTGGTATCTAGCATGGTTTCCCGGTCTTCTTTACTTGATCAGATTAAGGCACGACAGTATTATGAGTGCCACTTGTTAGTTCTTCAAGATAGAGTTCGTCGAGGTGATGCCCCGGACGTGACTATTGGTGATGACGGAGTTATGAGGATGCAGGGCCGTATTTGCGTGCCCAATGTGGATGATATTCGAGAGTTGATATTAGCAGAGGCTCACAGTTCGCAGTATTCTATTCATCCGGGTGCCGCGAAGATGTACCGGGATCTGGAACAGTAGTATTGGTGAAGGCGGATGAAGAGAGATATTGTTGAGTATGTAGCACAGTGTCTCAACTGCCAGCAGGTCAAGTATGAGCACCATAGACCAGGTGGTTTACTTCAGAGGTTAGATATTCCGGAGTGGAAGTGGGAGGGCATTACTATGGACTTCGTAGTCGGGCTTCCATGGACTTCGAAGGGTTTTGATGCTATTTGGGTCTTTGTAGATATATTGACCAAGTCCGCGCACTTCATTCCTGTCAGCACTTCTTATACTTCAGAGAAATTGGCTAGTATTTACATTAAGGAGATTGTCTGATTGCATGGAGTTTCGGTTTCTATTATTTCTGACAGGGGTACTCAGTTCACATCTCAGTTCTGGAGGGCCGTACAGAGAGGTATGGGTACTGATGTAGAGTTGAGCACTGCATTTCATCCTCAGACCGACGGGCAGTCAAAACGGACTATTCAGATTTTGGAGGACATGTTACGGGCTTGTGTGATTGATTTTGGTGGTTCATGGGACCAGTTTCTGCCATTAACGGAGTTTGCATATAATAACAGCTACCAGTCCAGTATTCAGATGGCCCCGTATGAGGCTTTATATGGTAGGAGGTGTAGATCTCCAGTTGGTTGGTTCGAGCCTGGTGAGGCTAAGTTATTGGGCACAGATTTGATTCAAGATGCGTTGGAGAAGGTGAAGTTGATTCAGGAGCGACTTCGCACGGCACTTTCTAGATAGAAGATTATGCGGACCGAAAGGTTCGGGATGTGTCATTTATGGAAGGTAACAAGGTATTGCTGAAGGTATCACCCATGAAGGGTGTTATGATGTTCGGAAAGAAAAGAAAGCTAAGTCCATGGTTCATTGGTCCTTTTGAGGTACTTCAGAAGGTTAGAGAGGTGGCTTATAGACTTGCCTTTCCACCCAACTTGTCTAGTGTTCATCCGGTATTTCATATGTCGATGCTCAGGAAATATGTTGGTGACCCGTCTCATGTGTTAGACTTCAGCACAGTTCAACTCGAGGGTAATATGTCATATGAGGTTGAGCCAGTAGTTATTTTAGCTCGTGAGGCCAGAAAGTTGAGGTCTAAGGATATAGCATCAGTGAAGGTGCAGTGGAGAGGTCAGCCAGTGGAGGAGGCTACTTGGGAGACCGAGTGGGAGATGCAGAGCAAATATCCCCACTTGTTGGAGACTTCAGGTATGTTTCTAGACCCGTTCGAGGACGAACGTTTGTTTAAGAGGGGGAGAATATCACGACCCGGTCCGTTGTTACATAGAACCTGCATTATAATTGTTGTTATTGGCTTGTCATAGGTTGGTTATTCTATTATTGGTGTGTTAGAGTTGATAGGCTTGAAATCGAATGGTTGTAGTGAGAGTTCAGTCAAGTCTTTAAAAATAGCGTTAAAATGGGAAAAATCAACTGAGAGTTAACTTATTGTTAAACAACCTCGGAATGCGGATTTTATGGATCGGATATCTTCGTTACGTGATTTGGGACTTAGGAGTGTGTTCAGAATATTTTTGTGATGCCCGGTGTAGAATTAGGCTTGAATTGGCGAAAGTTAGTTTTTAGCGATTTCCGGCCGGCAGTGGAAAATAGGATATAGGGGTCGGAATGGAATTCTGACAGTTGGAACAGTTTCGTAATATAATTTGGGATATGTCTGCAAAATTTCAGGTCAATCGGAGTTGTTTTGGATAGTTTCGGCATCATTGGTGGATTTTAGAAATTTCAAAGTTCTTAGGCTTGACTCCGATGTAATTTTGGTGTTTCGATGTTAGTTTTGGTGTTTTGAGAGTACAACTAAGCTTGAATTATCAAATGTAACGTGTTAGTAGGTTTGGTTGGGGTCCCGAGGGGCTCGGGAATGATTTCAGATGGTTAACGGGAAGTTCGGAGTTGGAAATTGCAGCAAAAAATCTGTTGGTGTGAAATCACAGTGATTTCCGCACCTGCGGAAGTTTGGCCGCAGGTGCAGGCCCGCAGGAGCGAAAGAAGACTCCACAGGGGCGAGATTTGTCCAGCCAGGGAAAAGTCGCAGATGCGGATAGGGGGCCGCACCTGCGAAGCCGCATGTGCAGAATGTGAGTCGCAGGTGCGGAGTCAGGTCGTTTAAGGAAAAGTCGCAGGTGCGGTTAGTGGGACCGCAGGTGCGGTCCTACAGGTGCGTGAAATTGGGCGCAGGTGCGGAACTCCTGGGCAGAAAGTATAAAATAAACCCTCCGCGACTTAAACACTTTTTACACCATTTTTGTACGGTCAGAGAGCTTTAGGGGCGCTTTTTGAAGAGGGAAATCAGTGTTCTTCATAGAGGCAAGTATTTTGATCATTAAAACTCGTTTATGGGTGATTATAGAACACAATCTCAGCATTTAATTCATGAAAATCAGTGGAAAAAGGTGGGTTTAGGGCTTGAGATTTTGAGACCTTTAGGGGTCGATTTGAGGGGTCAAACGAACTCCGATTTTAGTGTTGTTTATATGTACGGACTCGTGAGATGATGAAGAACAGTTTTGTATAAAAATTTCTGAGATTCGGGACGCGGTCCCGGGGGTCGTGTTTTGACCAAATTCGGATTTTTGAGCTAAATTTGATATTTTTCGATTGGAATTTATTCCTTAATCATAAATTGATGATAAAAAATCTGAACTTGGTAGATTTGGAGCCTTCGGAAGTTGATTTGTGAGGCAAGCGTGTTGCGGAATAGTTCCGGGCTAGTTTTGAAGTAAGTAATGTCTTTAAATCCTGTCCTGAGGGTATGAAACCCCAGACTATGCACCCTTTCACGGGTTTTGAAATGCAAAGGTTGAAACTTTGAAATATCTTCCCTATTTAGGCGACTATTGAGTTGCTAAACCGACTCTTAAGCATATGCTTAATTAGTACTATTTTATTATGATATGATTTGGACTGTAAGCCGTGTTTGGGGCCTAGTGCCGATCTGTTTTCCCCTTGGGGGTTGTGTTTACTTTATGATTTTACACTCAGTCTTCTCCTGGTGAATTGTTTTGACACTTAGAGTATTTTGATACTATTTATTGAAAAATGAAAAATTGTTTTGGGTCGAGAACCCGATATGTTTATGGCCTAAAGGCAAATTGAGAGTGTCTGACTGAGTGAGGATTTCAGGCCTATATTGTGAGGAGGCTTTCAGGCCTTATATGAGAGGTGAGGAGGCTTTCCGGCCTTATGTGAGAGGTGAGGAGGCTTTCAGGTCTTATATGAGGGAGACTTTCAGGCCTATATTGTGAGGAGGCTTTCAGGCCTTATGTTGTTATAGCGCTTGGGCAGTAGGAGCCCCTCCGGAGTCTGTACACACCCCCAATGAGCGCAGGTACTTATTGAGTGATGATTATTGCCCGCGGGGCTGATACTGAGTGATGATCGATACTGAGTGATGATTGATACTGAGTGATTGAGAGAATGCCTGAGGGGCAACTGTTACAAGAAATGATTTTGGCACGAGGGGCAGATTTATGATGATTTCACTAAGTTTTCGAACTATGATTTACTTCGTTTTCAAACTAATTTTTACTGAGAGTTTTACTGAGGTATACTGATATTACACTTGTTTCAAAGGATTTCTGGAAACTGATTTCGAACTTATTATTTGATGAATACTACATGGTGACTTGGTTACTGGTTTATGAAATTGTGTATCTGTACTGTGTGCTTTATAATTCTCAGACTGTAATTTACTTTCATTACCACTGAGTTGGCGTACTCATCATTACTCCCCGTGCCTCTTTGCACAGATCCAGGTGACAATCCGGAGCAGTAGTTGTCCTTGCTCATAGCATCAGTCACGGGATTTCGAGGTAGCTGTCCAACGTCCACAGCTTCTCCATTTCCCTTCCTTATTTAGTTTTAGTGTTTGATTCAGAGACATATATTATAGTATTATCAGAGTTAGATTTATTTATTCTTAGATGCTCATGACTATTGACTCCAGTCTTGGGAGGTTTTGTTTAGAGTTGTTAGACTATTATTGGGACGCAAAGACTTAATTACATTATTCTATGCTATGGTTGTTGCTTATTATTAAATTGTGAACTTTTATAATTGAACAAACGCGTAGTAATGAGATGGTTGGCTAGCCTAGTTCCACGATAGGCGCCATCACGGTCTGTTAGGATTTGGGATCGTGACAACCTAACACATATGGCATAGGCCAATGAAAAAACTATCGACACCATTCACCACTCTCTATCTACTTTTTATTCTCTTTCTGGGAAAAAAATTAACAATACAAAATAAAAAATATTCTTTTTAAACAACTGCTCGCTTGCCATCATGAAATACGCAACTGAATTGCTCGACATTAACCCCAGGACATAGTTTGGAAAATACTTGGGATTTCGTATCCTATACAACAAACCAATACCACGCGACTTCCAATTTGTTATTGATAATATGCATCACACATTATCAAATTGGAAATCAAACTTCCTAACTCTTGCGGGACGCACAATTCTAGCAAAAGTTGTAACGACCCGATCAGTCATTTTGAGCTCTAGCGCGTCGTTCAGCAGTTTGAGGTCATGAGCAGCTCCGTTTCAGGTATTATGACTTGTAGGTGTCGGCATTGAATTTTGGGAAATTTAGAGTTTATTTGGAAAGAAAATTCTCATTTTAGAAGCCTTGAGTTGAGTTGGAAGAATTGACTAAGATTGGAATTTTGAGTAAACGACCTCCGAATCAGGATTTGAAGGTTCCTGCAGGTTCGTATGATGATTTCGGACTTGGGCGTATGTCCGGATCGGGTTTTGGATAACCCGGGAGCGTTTCAGCATATATTGTGGAAGTCAACATTTTTGAAGGAATTTCCTAAGTTTGGCTTGAAGCGCATTCTAGTGATATTGATGTCCGTTTGGGATTCCGAGTCTGGGAATAGCTTCGTATGGCGATTCTGGAGTGGGGAGCGCTATCGGAAATGAATTTGTATGTCCGTAGGTTATTTTGAAGTCGTTTGGCTAAAGATAGAAATTTAAAGGTTTTTGAGAAATCCGACCGGAAGTGAAAATTTTGATATCCGAGTCGGAATGCGATTCCGAAAGTTGGAATAGGTCCGTAATGTCGAATATAACTTGTGTGCAAAATTTGGGGTCAATCGAATGTGATTTGACGGGTTTCGGCATCGGAAGTGGAAGTTTAAAATTTCAAGTTCATAAAGTTTGAATTTTGGTGAGATTCATGATTTTGGCGTTGTTTAATTTGATTTGAAGCCTCGAGCAAGTTCGTGAGATGTTATGGGACTGAGTCGTGTGATTTGGACGGGGTCCTGGGGGCCTCAGCTGTATTTCGGGATGAGTTCGGACCATTTTTCTCTGTTTTGCTATTGCTATTTTGTGGTGTCACTGGTGTGCTATGCGATCGCTGAGAAGAAATTAGAGGTCTGGAATTTTGGCTTGTGCGATCGCACCTGAAGTATGCAATCGCACAGAAGGAAAAGTTGAGGCTGCAGGGAATTGCCATGTGCGACCGCTGGGGTTGTTGTGCGATCGCACAAGGGTGTGTTTAGGGGCTTCTTGGACTTGGCATGTGTGAACGCAGGAGAGGGAATGAGAACGCACAGGAGGAAATCTGGGGCAGCATAGTTGACCTATGCGATCGCAAAGCATTTCATGCGATCGCATAGAGGGTTTTTCTGGGCAGTGTGATCTTGTAAACGGGATTTTGGCCATTTCCTTCATTTGTTTCATTAATGTGGGCGATTTTGAGGAGCTTCAACACCATGCATCACTAGTTTTGGCGCGTTGTGCATCCATTGGAGTCGTCGGAAGGGCTTGGAAGCTGGTTATGGAAATTCGGAGCGAGGTGAGTCTCCTTTCTAACTTTGTGAGGGGGAATTGTCCCCCTAGGTGAACTAAATGAATACATGCTATTAATTGCGGGGGCTACGTATGCACGAGGTGATGAGAGCCCGTGCGTAGCTACTATTATGCCATGTCCGGGTAGTCTAGGACCCACTAGCATGCTTTA
>ML345006.1:0-14274 GCA_005239505.1 Nicotiana paniculata | reverse complement strand
AAAGAAAATAAGAAGGTTGATGCTTTAGCTGCCTTAGCTTCATCGTTAACCCTGCCTGATCAATCGTAAGTTACTGTCTGCCAAAAATGGGTAGTACCACCACTAAATGAGGTTGAAGGTGAAGAAAATAAACTCGAGCATCTTGTCGTTGTTTCTGAAGTTGAGAAAGAAGAATGGCGACAACCCATTATCGACTACTTGTGCTATGGGATAATTCCAGAAAATCCGAGGAGAAGGGCTGAAATCCGTCGTCGTGCACCTCGCTTCCTTTACTACAAAGACACTCTATACAGAAGGTCATTCGAGGGAGTAATCTTGTGATGCTTAGGGGAAGAAGAAGCACTCCAAGCTTTGCAAGAGGCACATTTTGGGGTATGTGGGTCGCACCAGTCTGGACCAAAGCTCCACTTTCATATAAAAAGGATGGGATATTATTGGCTAACGATGGTAAAAGACTTCTTGGACTATGCTAGAAGATGCAAGGCTTGTAAATTACATGCGAATTTTATTCATCAACCTCCTGAAGTGTTGCACCCGACTGTTGCATCCTGGCCGTTTGACGCTTGGGGATTGGATGTTGTGGGACCACTGCCGAAGTCTTCTGGTGGGCACTTATACATCTTGGCTGCAACTGACTACTTCTCAAAATGGGCTGAAGTTGTTGCTCTTAAGGAGGTAAAGAAGGAAAATGTTGCAAGTTTCATCCGAGTAAACATAATCTATCGATTTGGAATTCCTCGTTACATAATAACGGATAATGGAAAGTCGTTCGACAATAGGTTGATGAAAAAGATTTGTGATATCTTTGGCTTCAAGCAACGTAACTCTTCGATGTACAATGTTGTCGCCAATGGCCTAGCTGAGGCATTCAACAAAACTTTATGCAACCTGCTGAAGAAAGTCGTCTCCAAATTCAAACGAGATTGGAATGACCGTATGGAAGAAGCTCTATGGGCATATACGATGACTCACCGTACACCAACACAAGAAACTCCATATTCACTCGTTTATGGAGTCGAAGCCGTCTTGCCACTTGAGCGTCAAATACCTTCATTACGACTGGCTATTCAAGAAGGGATCACTGATGAAGAAAATGCTCGAATTCGATTAGCAGAGTTAGAGGATCTTGATGAGAAGAGGTTGGAATCTCAACAGAGTCTTGAATGTTATCAAGCTAGATTGTCTCGCGCCTTCAATAAAAGAGTTCGCCCAAGATCCTTTCAGGTAGGGGATTAAGTCCTTGCCATAAGAAGACCCATTATTACTTCCCATAAACCTGTAGGGAAGTTCACTTCAAAATGGGATGGGCCATATGTCGTGCAAGAAGCTTATTCAAGTGGGGCTTACAAGTTGGTTGATGCAGATGGCATGAGAATCGGCCCTATAAATGGAAAGTTTTTGAAGAAGTATTATCCTTGAATTTCATACGCTCCTTGACGCATGAGTCTAAACTGCATGTTCCTATACTCCTGGCCCGCATGAGTCTAAACTGTGTACGACCCACAAAAAAAAAGAGGTCTGTTAGGTTGAAAACCTCGAAAGAGGCGGCCTAGGAAAAAGTTAGGACATAAAAAATAAAATAAAAAGTCCGCTAGGTTGAAAACCTCGAAAGAGGCGGCCTAGGCAAAATTTAGGACATAAACAATATAAAAAAAGAAGAAAAACTCATCCTTCTGAACTACAATATGACTTGATCCTCTTCACCGAGGTACGTAGGCATCTTAGAGTTTCATTCTGGGTTCAGTCACATAAATTCAAAAGATACATAATCCCCCAATCGTTGTCCGAATGAAGTACGACGGAATGTAATTTATTCAACCAGTATTTGAAAATCGAGCTGGGACACCATGCTTCTGTTAAACTTTGGATCCCATTTCATTTAAAGGGGCAAGCCGCTATGCTAAATTGGTGTCTACAATGAAATAATTAATATCTTTTAAGGGGGATGCCAAGAATTTGCATTGAAATTTGGGGATCCGTTATGCCTTCACGTTTGCCACACCTTCAAGTTATTATAGTCTACCTTCATGACATTTCAAATTCAGAGAGACCTGGACCCAAGATATTTGGTGAGAATGAAGCTATTGAATTTCAATTTTTGACAATTAAAAAGGTCTTACAATCTCAAGACTCCCACACCAAGATACAAAGAATTTGGTGAAGTCGCGCTAATTTGAAACTGTCGGCATATCAGAAACCAAAGTTGACTTCGAAATATTATCTGAAACTATCCTTAAGGCATTAAGTTTCAAATATTGTATATGTTATATATTTGGAAGTTAAGTTTCCAATGGATCAAACGGTTCGTGATTTTGACATTTCTACATCAAGATACAAATATTTTGGTGAAGCCGTGCAAATCTTAAGTCGTCGACGTGACAGAATTTGAAGTTAGCCTCAAAATAATATCTGGGACGATTCTCAACGTGTTCAATTACAAATTTCGAATATGTCTTATACTTTGAAGTCTAGTTTCCATGAAATTAAACGGTTTGTGATTTAGACATTCCTACATCAAGATACAAATATTTTGGTGAAGTTGAGCAAATCTGAAATTGTCGACGTGGCAGAATTTAAAGCTAGATTCAAAATAATATCTGGGATGATTCTCAAAGTGTTTGACTCCGAATTTTGGATATGTATTATATTTAGAAGTCTTGTTTCCATTAAATTAAACGGTTCATGATTTCGATATTTCTACACCAAGATATAATTTCTTTGGTAAAATTGCACAAATATGAAACTATCAGCATGTTGGAATTTAAAGCTAGATTCGAAATAATATCTGGGATGATCCTCAAAGTGTTTGATTCCTAATTTTGGATATGTCTTAGATTTTGAAGTCTAGTTTTCATAAAATTAAACGGTTTATAATTTCGACTTTTCTACACCAAAATATAATTTTTTTGGTGAGACTACGCAAATCTAAAATTTCCAACGTGGTGAAATCTAAAGTTGGTTTCAAAATATTATTTGGATTGATTTTGAAGGTGTTTGATTCTATGTTTTGGATATGTTTTATATATTGAAGTCTAATTTTTTAGAAATCAAACGGTTCATTATTTGGACTCTTCTACGACAAGTTATGAATCTTTCATTGCGAGTGCATAAAGCTGAAAATTATGCGACCAATATAAATGTTGGGCAATGTAAAGCAAAAGAGAAGCAATCTTATTTAAGATGAAATAAATATCCACTAGGTCAATCTAACATAAATATAAATGGGAATATAATGCTAATAGACTAATCTAAATAAAACTTGTAGTTGATCAATTCTTGACAGCTAGTCTCCAGGTTCTTCTTCTTCTCCTCCAAATTGGCCGAATCTTCATTAGTCAGCAAATTTACGTTGTCATATGTAGAGACCTCAGTCTCGGCAGCTAAAACTTTTGCCTGAATCTCTCCAACCTCCTTTTGAGTCTCTTCTATAACACCTTCGAGGTTCTCCCTCTCTTGTTGTAATGTCTGCAACTTTTTCACAACTCTCTTCAGTTTCTTTTCACTAGAGGCAACTTTCTTGATTTTCTCACTTGCTTCAAGTTTGAACGACTCGAGACGCTCTTTAGCTTTAGAAATCAACTCTAGCTTCTCATCTTCACTCGTATTATCAGCCATATTGGATCGCTCTTGGTCATATGATGCGGTAAGCTCAAAAAGAGAATCCAGTAAACTCTCTAATGGAGAAAGTTCCAAAATATTCGTCTTCTTCATATCCTCGAAAATCTCAATAATTTGCTCCCTATAAGATGAAGCAATTCTGCACAAGTTTTGGAGAGTATATTACAAATGTCCTCCCAAAGTCCCAAGATGAATTCCTTTTTGCGATTAAAGACAATGCTCTTTCCTTTAAAAATAGACATCGTTGTCTTTGTCATTGATGGAACGCGAGTTATCTCATTTGGAGTTTGTCTTTTTAGGGCTTCATCACGAGGAAGAGATGATGCCTTTGAAGACGACTTCGCTTTAGATGTAGGCCCTTCAATAGATTCATTACTCACTTGTGGCTTATCATGTGGGGATACCACCGGATGCCAATTGACATTTAACTGCATAAGGAAAATGCAAAGAGAGTGAATATTTTCTATTCGGTAAATTAAAAAATAAAAAGAAAGGGAAAGGTGATTGTATTTTTACCTCCTTGTTACAAGTTGTATGTGTTCTTGAGGGACTACCAACACTTGGAACCTCTACGATCTCTACTGGGATAGGTCGTTTCCTTTTCCAATTTTGATCTTCATTAGTACTCTGGCTTGTATCTTGAGGAACTTGTGTGCTAAATGGAAGAACTTGAGGGTGCTTCTCTATATCCGTTGAAATGCACACCACCTCTTTCAAAGCTGCCTTTGAGAATTTAAGCTTCCTTTTTTATGTTGTGTAACTACCTTTGGGATTGGAGTGGGTGGCTCTTTAACTTTTGGGAGCGTTTTTCCAACACCTTGATCTTCACCTCCCAAAGGAGTAGTAGACTTTAGCCGAACATTGTCTACCAAAGCTTGTAAATTATTCTCGAGAAACTTTCCATGCGCTTTCTCCCACCAAAATATATAATTGGTGGAGAAAGGCTTCTCCACAGGATCCCCTGTTGGGGGGAAAACCACACGTGACATAGACCGATACAGTGTGAAAATTCTCCAAAATCTGAGTCCTTCATCTAGAGAGGCGTAACGGATATCATTCTCCAAAAAATCGGGGACGTTCTGGTAAAACCCAAATTGACGACCAAACCGATGAGGGCTATATGGCTTGATGATGAATGAGTTACCACACCTCAAAGGGAGGTAATTAAAACGTAAGCTCATGAAGTAATTTGACTCCAACTATTGAGGGGCATAGTTATCCACATAATAATAAGGACGAGCATTGGTTAACATTGTTGGTGTCCAAACTATATCCTCCCCAGTATGGATGCGTTTTCTCGCATCCTTCTCGTCAAAGTACCTCGCAACTCCCTCTCCTGAGTATGCTACCATCAAAGGGACAGACAGACACTTAGCAAGTGGATAATGGATTTTGAAGTAATGTGCAAGCCAGCCGTAAACATAATGAATGGGAAAACAAACTTTGAACTGATCAAGTTGGGAAGAACACGAAATCTTATTCAAACCATGATAAATACTCGCAAAAACTGGGACCGCAAGGCTAATCTTTCGTCCGCCTGCCATCGTGCTTGCCATCTTAAAAGTCTCGGGACGAATGAAGTTTTCTGCCTTGGGAAACACAAAGGCACATAGCCAAAGTGATAAGAATGCTGCTACATAAGTTTCATCTTTCTTGTCAGACCTCACCCTAAGCTTGGAGAATATAACTTCTTGATCACTCGACCACCTCGTTGTCTCGGGAATAACTCCGTTAGAATTATGCGTCGACTTTAGGCACGCAAATATCTTTTCCTTTCGCAGTGGGGAAGGTTTATATATTAAAGTTTTGTTATACCAAAAATTTGTCCACTTACTTAAGGAGACCTTTTGGTTAGCACCCGTACCATCCTTAAAATGATGAAAGGCAGCAAATAAATACTCGCAAGATCGAGGGATAAATCCTATCTGTTTTTCGTCCAAACCAATAAGTTCTCTTGTCTCAGGTACCACTTCTTCATACGGAGAACCCACAATGGGCATACCTCCAAGGATATGTAATTCCCAAAGAGAGATAGATAGTTCTCCAGCTGATGTAAGAAGCGTGTTCGTCTTGGGGCACCAAGCCTCACAAAATGATTGCAAAATGTTCGAGTTTCGATCATAAGTGAAAAGTGAGGCATAGACAGCATCATCAATTTTTTATGTACTCGGGGTTTATTGGCTTCCACCAAGTACATCTTCAGCCCATTCCCAATACCCTAGAATATGACGATACTCGCCCTCGATTGTTGTTGTGTTTCCCCAACGTACTTCGCTTTGAATTATGCGACGTCCTAAGTTTGGAAAGGTGCTAGCAATGTTTACGTGGCGATCGATTGGCGCTTGGAGGGACCACATCTTGGACAATGGATTAAAAGTTTATTTATGCTCCAAGGTCCAGTTTTCTACATAAAGGGAGTTCCTCAAAGAAGGCCATAAGGTTGCATACCGGCCAACATGTGGGGTGTGAACCAAAAGTTTGGTTTGTTCTATGCCATAATCGGTCTCGATTATGAGATATCTGAGTTTGTAGGAAGGTGAGGTATAGTCTCTGAAATTTTCCATCTTTTCGGGCTGCAAAATAAATAAAATAAATAAAATCATCAAATCCAAATCAAGAATATTAGGATGGGCATAAAGGTCTAAATGGATTAAATGGTCTCCGATAGTCGGGCCATATCGATAGTAATATCTCCGATAGTCGGGCCCCATTGAGAGTAATCTCTTCTGTAGTCGGGCAACATTGAGAGTAATCTCTACGGTAGTCAGGCCACATTGAGAGTAATCTCTACGGTAGTCGGGCCACATTGAGAGTAATCTCTCCAGTAGTCGGGCCACATTGAGAGTAATCTCTCCTGTAGTCGGGCTACATTGAGAGTAATCTCTCCTGTAGTCGGGCCACATTGAGAGTAATCTCTCTGGTAGTCGGGCCACATTGAGAGTAATCTCTCCGATAGTCGGGTCATTTTGAGAGTAATCTCTCCGTTAGTCGGGCCACATTGAGAGTAATCTCTCCGGTAGTCGGGCCATGAGAGTAATCTCTCCGATATTTGGACGGGAATAAGTACCCATCCCTTCACACCCTAAGATTGCCTTCTTCATGCATGGATCATTTCGTTAAACAAGAATACATCTTTCTTGTTTGACCTACAAAAAGCCAAAAAAGGATCATAAAGGAAGAAAAGTATAAAGAAAAAATTGCATTCGCGTTAATGCTTCTGAGTCCACAAAAAATAGACTCAAGTGGCTTGCAAATACTACGAATTGATGCCTATAATTTGAGATTAAGGGGCTATTTATATAGATATTGCAGGGAAGCTATTGAAAAAAGTTGCTCGATGTGGGATCAGAAAGTATTGGAGTCCAACAAAAATAAGGAATCCTAATCCATGTAGAAAAAGCTCTATTGCCGATGAAAGTTTTCAATAGTTATACTTAATCTAACGTGCCAATTTTTCCACAAAGCTATCAAAGACGTGAAATTCACTCACAGCCTCTATATTCTGACGTGATGTAGTATTTGTTGACTCACATGGAAATACATTGCTAGGAGAAAAAGACAAAATCTCGTTCTTTATTTATTTAAGCTAAGTGAGCACTAACAGGATTCAATAAGAACACAATGCTTCGAGATTGGAGTCAAGTTCGTACAGTTCAGAATTACGTGTATGTATGTACTTCAAGCCTCGTCTTTAAAGTCCGTATCTCGGCGAATTTTGAAGTAGGGGCATTTGTAAGCATTTAAATTTTATTGAATTTAAATTCAATAAAATAATTTCAACTATAGTTAAATATGTTAGTTCAAATAAATACTACGGGCTAATATAATTGAATTAATATATAAGTCCAACATATATGGATTAAATAAATAAGTCTTAATCTATTGGGCTAGCCCATTTAGTTGGGCTACAAATGATGAGCCCACTTCATTAGGTCCAATATGCCATCTTCCTAGAGGCCCTGTTTGGTGCCACGTGTCAAATGATGTGGCGCGCTTAGTCAAACAGAAGAGCCAATGGGATCATGTCACGTGTCAAAATGACAAGGCACGCCAAGTCACATTAAAAGGCCAATGAAACTGTGTCACATGTGCAAGTGACATGTTCATGCCAATCAAATGCGGCCATGTCGCACTTCAATTTGATTGGTCGGAAAGAGTTTGTTCTTATCACAACTCTTTCCTCCCACAACTATAAATAGGGGTCTTCATAACCTAGAAAAGACACCAGAAGTTATAACAAGAAGCAAGAGGGAGCTTGTGGATCAAACGTTGCGGATTTATCTAAAGGTTACAAGCATTCAAGTGTTCTAAGGATTAAAAGATCAAGACGAAGATTCAAGAACAAGCTGCAAGCCCTTGGATTAAAAGTACGTCAAGATCAAGATCAAGATTCAAGCACTTGGATTAAAATCAAATAAAATTCAAAGATTAAGCTCAAAGGCTCTTTTATTTACCGTTGAAAAGTAGAATTAGAGGATTCATAGAGATTGTAACACTCAAATATTTGAAATAAAATACTACGGTTGCGATATTTTTCAGTCTTGATTATATTTTCTCGACGCAATTTATTGTCTACAATAGCGAACAACTTTGGTCGCTAATTTTAGTTTCTGGATAATTAGCGACCAAAGTTGGTCGCTTTTCAGGTCAACATTGGTCAAAATTAAAAATCACTTTTATATTTACTATCTAAATAATGTAAATGTAATCCGTTAACACTTTTGTAATACAAGAGATGAATACACTAAAATATACTCTACATGCTATGTATGTAGTTAAAATTGTACAACGAAGCGTGTTATATATATATATATATATATATATATATATATATATAGAGAGAGAGAGAGAGAGAGAGAGAGAGAGATAAGTCGAGACGTTTTGTTTTTAATATTCAATGATGCATCTGAATAGGTTATAAGTCGATGAATCAACTTACAAGTGTATAAATCCCTAAAATAACCCGACCTTGTGTTACTAGCGCTTCATGTATATACATATAAGAACATGAAGTGCTAGAAACACATGGTCGGATTATTTTAGGGATTGATACATATATACGGCTCAAAGTATATATACACACACACACACACACTTCACTTTAATACTATAACGTATATATAACTTGTTATAGTATATGTTAGTGTGTGTATATATATATAACACACATACTTCGTGCTGCTTTAACTACATATATAATATGTTATAGTATATGATACTGTATTCATTATTTGTATTATAACAGAGTTAATGAATTACATTCATTCATCACTAGGTTATAAGTCGATGAATCAATTATAACAGATTAATTGATATAGGTCGGGACGTTTTGTTTTAAATATTCAACGATGCATCTGAGTAGGTTATAAGTCAATGATTCAACTGACGCACATGTATATTTGATTAAAAATTATATATATTAATTAGGATCTTAAATAACCTACTCAGATGCATCGTTGAATATTCAAAACAAAACGTCTCGACCTATATCAAGTAATCTTTATGATTGATTCATCAACTTATAACCTAGTGATGAATGAATGTAATTCATTAACTCTGTTATAATACAAATAATGAATACAGTATCATATACTATAACATACTATATATGTAGTTAAAGAGTACGAAGTGTGTGTGTTATATATATACACACACTAACATATACTATAACAAGTTATATATACGTTATAGTATTACAGTGAAGTGTGTGTGTGTGCGTGTGTGTGTGTGTGTATACACACACATTGATAGCCGTATATATGTATCAATCCCTAAAATAATCCGACCATTATATATATATACATGAAGCGCTAGTAACACAGGGTCGGGTTATTTTAGGATTTATACACTTGTAAATTGATTCATCGACTTATAACCTAGTAATGAATGAATGTAATTCATTAACTCTGTTATAATACAAATAATGAATACTACTATCATATACTATAACATGCTATATATGTAGTTAAAGCAGCACGAAGTGTGAATTATACAAGGGCGGATTTAGAGGGGCGGAAGGGGGTTCATCCGAACCCCCTTCGCCGAAAAATTACACTGTATATATAAGGCAAAATATGTCTTTTACCTCTATATATTAAGTTTTGAACCCCCTTAATACAACTCAGAAGAGTAATTTAGTGGTCAAGGGGGTTCAAAACCTTGATAAGGTCATAGGTTCAATTCTCACTAGCTAAAAAAAATATTTGAACCCCCTTCATGGAGATCCTGCCTCCGCAATGGTGTTATATATATACACACACTAACATATACTATAATAAGTTATATATACGTTATAGTATTACATTGAAGTGTCTCTGTGTGTGTGTCTATATGTATATATATTAGTTTATCAATTCATTAATTATTCGTACGTAGTAATGTATAAGATTGATCATTAATTATAATATAGTTATGCGTGTGTATGAAATTACTCATATACTTAAATATAACTTAAAAAATTACTTTACATAGATGCTATTATAATCTATTAAAATTAATTACCTAGTTAATAATTATTTATAATAATTTAATTAAATAAAATAAATATTTATAGCTAATAATAATTTTTTTATAGGTTAGAATATTTAAAAACCAAAAAAATAAAAAAAAACTATTTTTTTTAAATAGCGACCAAAGTTGGTCGCTACTTTTGGTCAAACGGTCAAAAATTATTTACAGACCAAAAATAGCGACCAACTTTGGTCTCTTTTATTAAAAACAGAGACCAAAAATGCCACCCCCCCCCCCCCCCCCCCCCCATTTTTCATATTATCTCCCCAAAATTTCCCCAACCCTCTCTTTCCCTCCCCTCTCCTGACCCACTGCCTCGCCGCCGGACCACTGCCTATTGTCGCCCCCCTCCCTCTCTCTCCTCCTCCACCTAAAAAAAAACTAGGTTTGAATTATTTCTAGTATTATTTCAACATTGTAGTTTATTATTTCAATTAGTGTTTCAATTTGTTTGAACATTGTATTTTATTGAGGATTAGGGTTTAGGTCTTGTTTTAGTTAGTTTTGTTAATTAAATTTATCAACTAATTAGTTTAATTAGTGTTGAATTGAAATTTTAGGATATGAATTGAACCTTTAGGATATGAATTGGACTTTTAGGATATGAATTGGATTTTTAATTTATGTATTTGAATTTTAGTTTATAAATTGAAATTTTAGGATATGAATTGAACCTTTAGGATATGAATTGGACTTTTAGGATATGAATTGGATTTTTAATTTATGTATTTGAATTTTAGTTTATAAATTGAAATTTTTGGATATGAATTGAAATTTTTGGATATGAACTCAACCTTTAGGATATGAATTGAACTTTTAGGATATGAATTGAAATTTTAGGATATGAATTGAACCTTTAGGATATGAATTGAGCCTTTAGGATATGAATTGAACTTTTAAGATATGAATTGAAATTTTAGGATATGAATTGAACCTTTAGGATATGATCTGAGCCTTTAGAATATGAATTGAACTTTTAGGATATGAATTGGACTTTTAGTTTATGTATTGGAATTTTAGTTCATAAATTGAAATTTTAGGATATGAATTGAACATTTAATTTATGAATTGAACCTTTTTGCTATGAATTGAACCTTTTTGATATGAATTGAACCTTTTTGTATATGAATTGAACTTTTAGGATATGAATTGAACCTTTAGGATATGAATTGAGCCTTTAGGATATGAATTGAACTTTTAGGATATTAATTGAATCTTTAGGATATGAATTAAACTTTTAGGATATGAATTGGACTTTTAGTTTATGTATTGGAATTTTAGTTTATAAATTGAAATTTTAGGATATGAATTGAGCCTTTAGGATATGAATTGAGCCTTTAGGATATGAATTGAGCCTTTAGGATATGAATTGGACTTTTAGTTTATGTATTGGAATTTTAGTTTATAAATTGAAATTTTAGGATATGAATTGAACATTTAATCTATGAATTGAACCTTTTTATATGAATTGAACCTTTTTTATATGAATTGAATCTTTTTTATATGAATTGAAATTTTGTGTATGAATTGAAATTTTAGGATATGAATTGAACTTTTAGGATATGAGTTGAACCTTTAGGATATGAAATTAATTAACTAAAAAAAGATTAAGATATGAATTAACTAAATTAATTTGTTCTTGTTTTATTTGTATAGATGGAACATCGTACTTGGATGTACAATAGGAATTATCCTAATCGTCGGGGATTGCGGGAGGATTTTGTAGAAGGGGTTGATGACTTTATTAGATGTGCAATGGAACTTCCACCATACCAAAGTGAAGAATTAATTCGGTGCCCTTATTTTAGGTGCGACTGTATGAGGTTTGGAAAACCGGAGGAAGTTAGACTTTATCTTTATAGGAAGGGGTTTATAGCGAATTACTTTGTGTGGACTAATCATGGATAGGTCGATGGTAGCAATGGGAGATTTAATAACATGGTTGCGGGTGAAAGTAGTAGGTCGGTGGAGAATACAAATCGTGATTCTAGAATTCATGATATGGTTGCAGATGCTTTTGGGATGCAATTTGGGGGTGAGCCCAATGAAAATATTGAACAAACTCCTAATGATGACGCAAAATGTTTTTTTGAATAGTTAGAGGAAGCTAGTCGTCCATTAAGGGAAGGAAGTCCGCACTCTGAGCTGTCTGTTGCAGTTAGATTACTAAGTATAAAATCTGATTGGAATATTTCTCAGCAGTCATGGACTCTTTCATTGACCTTATGAGTGAACTAGTTGACCCTGATATCAACTTACCTGGTGATTTCTATAAGGCAAAGAGATTGGTTTCTAAGTTAGGACTTTCGTCAATGAGAATTGATTGTTGTGAAGATGGTTGCATGTTATATTATAAATATGATGCAACTTTAAACAGTTGTAAATTTTGCGACAAGCCTCATTTCAAGAGGCTTTCCAGCGGGAATATGGTCGCTATCAAGGCGATGCATTATTTACCTCTTATACCTAGGTTAAATAGGTTATATACTTCGATGAGTTATGTTTCTCATCTGAGATGTCACTTTGAAAATAGAAGACCACCTGGTGTTATGTGTCATCCTTCAGATGGAGAAGCTTGGAAGCACTTTGATAGGACATATCCAAATTTTGCTAGTGAACCAAGGAACATTCGATTAGGTCTGTGTGCGGATGGCTTCACGCCTTTTTCTGTATCTGCGACACCATATTCATGTTGGCCTGTCTTTCTTACACTTTATAATCTACCACCCGAGTTGTGCATGACTACTCCATATATATTCTTAAATTGTATTATCCCTGGTCCACGTAATCTGAAAAGTTTGATTGATGTATATTTGAAACCTTTGATTGATGAGCTAAAACAATTGTGGTACGATGGTGTTGAAACATATGACATATCAACCAAGCAGAATTTCAATTTGCGTGCTAATTTAATGTGGACAATTAACGATTTTCCTGCGTATGGAATGTTGTCTGGGTGGATGACTGCTGGTAAGCTAGCTTGTCCTTACTGCATGGAAAATAGTAAAGCGTTCACTTTGAAACATGGCCGAAAGAAATCATGGTTTGATTGCCATCGTCAATTCTTGCCTCCTGATCATGAGTTTAGAAAGATGAAAAATGCATTCAAAAATAATAAAGTAGATCATGATTCTCCACCTCCGATACTATCAGGTGAGGAAATTTGGGAGAGGGTCCAAAACTTCAGTAAAGTTACTGATACTCCACCTTATAGATTCCCCAGATACGGTATTACTCATAATTGGACGAAACAAAGTATATTTTGGGAGTTGCCTTATTGGAAGGATAATCTTCTCCGTNCAGGCGGCCTGAATTATACTTGCAGACAGAAAATAATGGTAAGATATTCAAGCCCAAAGCAAGTTACACATTCACTTTGAAAGAAAGACGGAAAATTTGTGATTGGGTAACGAAATTGAATATGCCTGAGGGTTATGTGTCGAATCTTAGGGAAAAAGTTGATATGGAGGTAGGGAAGTTGAGCCATTTGAAAAGTCATGACTTTCATGTTTTCATGGAGACCTTAATGCCTATTGAATTTTGTGGTTTGCCTGAAATAATCTGGAAACCCATCACAGAGATTAGTTTGTTTTTCAAAGACTTGTGTTCTTCCACATTAAGGGAAGTAAACCTACTCCAGATGGATCAGAACATTCGTGTAACATCTACTAAGATGGAAAATATATTTCCATGTGGTTTTTTTTATGTGATGGAACACCTTCCAATCCACCTTGTACATGAGGCACGACTTGGAGGGNAGGAATAGGATTGAAGGATCTATATGCGAAGCTTATCTTGCAAAGGAAACTTCTCATTTTTGCTCTTATTATTTTGAGAGTAAGGTGAGATGTGCTAGGAATAGGCCCAATAGGAACACGGTCGAATGTGTGAATGATCCATTATATCCGCCTATGTCCATATTCAATCAACCAGGTCGATGTTCTAGGATGTTATAAAGATAAGTTTGAGTGATATGGAGTACAAGTCAGCTACACTTCATGTGTTACTAAATTGTCCCGAAGTTGTACCATTTCTCAAGCATCTCAATGCAACTACTAAAAATATTTGATGTGTCACAGTCATTTCGTGGGTCAATTTGGCCATGATGTTGTATATACGGGATTTGATATGTGGTTCAAACAATTT
>MDKI01080007.1:0-13553 GCA_005239505.1 Nicotiana paniculata | reverse complement strand
ATATATATATATATATATATATTGCGGCGTGCAACCCGATCTCACCAATCCTCCCTTATTCCTCCTTTACAATTATAATAACAGTAAATACTATTTAATATGTTGTGGTGCGCAACCCGATCCCGCCAGTCCTCCCTTATTGCTCCTCAATATATCACCTTTATTCCTCCTGTTGTGGCGTGCAACCCGATCCCACCTGTTCACCCTTATTACTCTTGTTGCGGCGCGCAACCCGATCCCACCAAACATTAGATTAAATAAAAAACAACAATCAATCCACAACTCAATTACCAGAATTTCTACTACCAAGAGTTTGAGTACACGGCAACAAGAGAATCACGAAAAAATCAAAGGAATACAACAACCTTCACAAGGACAACGAGGCAGGTAAGGCACGTGATAACTTCACCGGCAACCACAACAATTGAACATGTAGCATATTTGCACTGATTCATAGAGGAACTCACAATTAAGAAGTATCAAACATTAAGGAAGGCAATCACTTCATTTAAGGAAAATAAGGGCCAAATAATAAGTAAGAGTTAGAGAAAAGCTAACAACATGTATAGAGCATGTAGAGGTAAAACTTGCAAATAGGAAACCCAATTATATTAGAAAACTTTCCACTTAATGAACATAAGGACCTAAGAACCCTAAAGACAAATTTTCCACAAATAATACCGGGCACGCACTCGTCACCTCACATGCACGGGTTACAATTAAGACAGAGGACTCAAATCCTAAGTAGAAATTCCCACGCAAGGTTAGGCAAGAAACTTAGCTCAATAGCGTAAAATCCGACTCCGGGATGCCCTCGTCTCTGGACTCGGTCTCCAAAAGCTCTGAATCTAACCATAATCATATTAATACCATCAACATAGGCTAACGAATCGAATTCCACAATAAAACTACAAGATATGCCAAAAATTCAAAATCGGCCAAAACTCGGCCCCTGGGCCCACATCTCAAAACCAGTCAAAAATGACAGAATTAGAAACCTCGTTCTCTCCCGAGTCTAACCATATAAAATTCATCAAAATCAGACTCTATTTGGTCCCTCAAATCCTCACCTCAAACTCTCCAAAACTAAAGCCCTAACTCTCTCAATTTCACTTTGAAATCATCAATCAAATCCCAAAAACGAAGATGGATTCATGAAATATAACTAAAAACCGAGTAGAGAACACTTACCCCAATCCATATGGTGAAAATCGCCCAAATCCGAGCTCCCCAACTCAAAATATGACCGAATGAACAAACTCTTATTTTATATATTTTTTTGTCAGCTATTCTACATTGTTTCTCATGCCAAACTATCTCAAAACTTGCTTTTTATACCTCCAATGGATTCCTTGTGAAATTCTAGTCAAGTTAGGCTTTTGAATCACTCAATTTGACCTTATAATGAAGGAGATATGTTGGTTTCAATATTTGCAAATAATGCAGATTTTTAAATATGTCGTCAGTGGCAATTCCGTAATTAATCTGAAAAATCTGACAACCTAATTTTTAGTAAAATGACCATAAAATCCTCATATGGTGTCCAAATTCGATAATTCTTTTTACTACGGGTCCGTAATTACGATACGAATCTAATGCTTCAATCAAAAAAAATTGGAGCTCATTTGTTCAATATGATATCATTTATGCTGAAGAAACGACGTTGAAACATATCAAATCAACTCGGAATGAGCTCAAATTTTGCACACAAGTCCTAATACATCATACGGAGCTACTTGTGCCCCAAATTATCGAGCAAAGTGAAAATTCTCAAAATGACCGATCGATTCGTTACATTCTCTCCCACTTAAACATACGTTCGTCCTCGAACGTGCCAAGAGTTGTTCCAAAGACATCAAACCAAAGCATGAGATCACCATACATACACCCGGGGGTGATTCCCCATCACCCAAACCTATGTAGGACTGACGACAACGCAATTTAACCGAAGATCTAACTTTATCCTTAGTCCATAACCTTAGGACAGAACTAAATCTCAACATTTGAAATTCATCATAGGACTCGGATCTTGCACCATCTCACTGTATAACCTAAAAAAGCCAAATCGAGCCATAATTCCAACCCAGGATACAATCACACGATGTTCCGCACAACTCAAATGCCCGTAGTAATAACTCCGGACCACCATAGCTGCCCAAATAACATTCTGGACGTCGACAATACCCTTCACATTGAATAGAACCTTGTTCCGGACCTCCACAACGCTGCCCATGATAAAGAAACATGCAGGGACTCATAACGGCCCATGCAGTCAAGAAGCTCTCTCGTCCGTCAAGGGCCATTGCCCAATCTTAGCAAAAATAACCTCATACTTCCAAACACTCCTCACCCCCAATACGATAGTGTGAATTTCAGGTCTAAGAACCTAATCTCATCCAATACAAGCAGCATAACTAACAACTCATCACGGAACCATGCAGATCCTCATGCCACACATCTCGTACACCAACTCAGCAATAACTCAGTTATAAAGTACAAATAGAAGCAAAGCAAGGTATACGGATTATCTTACAAGTACAACATGTGTAACAACAAAAATACGGTTTCATTAAATAATCCCATAGAGGGAAAAAAACACCAAATAAACACAAGGAAAGGATATCCCATATAACGTCCGCTGCGGCGTGCAGCCCGCTCCCAGATACTCATCAAGCCAAAGTGCTCAGGTTCACTGGTCACATGAATATTGATATCAAACACGGTAGGGTGCACAAGTATAACTACGAGAAAATGAATAGAATTAACAAAACATGGAAGAAAGCAAGCACAACTAAGGTGCAATGAACCAGTCAACATCACGAGGGCCATTTCGCCCACATCGCCATAAGGTATGAATGAAATTACAACATGCGTGGAGAATAATCATAACACCTCACAGCCCATCACAACATAAGGGAATAACACATAACATAGGCCAGGGGCACAAATAATATCCATTTTGCCTGGTAACATAACCGTGATAACAATCTCACAAGAGCACCCAAACTTGACCTGATATAAAATACATATTCTCGTTGAGCTTTCAAATAGCCCCCAACCCAAATCTTGATCATTCCCAAATAGGTAAATATCATCCCAAAAGTCCATAGAAACCTATTGATAATGTATGCTATCAGTTATCCCATTCTCAACATGTCCTCACAATCCACATACAAGAAATAGCCCGCATATTAGGACATATAGCCCCAAAACCTTAGGAATACCGAAATTTCCATACCCGAACTCAACAACACCAATCGAATGGCTGATACATCACTCACGCCCCATCATTTACTGAAGCACCCATATAGATTTACCGCCGCGTAACAAAACTTGAACCTCAAAAGCCTCAAAACCCAGTAATCACCATGCCACTAGCCACGCACCCGCAAACTAAAACTCAAGGATCTTTCCTAAAATGCACGTTCTTCACATATGATATCCAATAATACCAACATTATATTAACTTCTGATATCCATCCAGGAGAAAAACATAATGTACAACATATTCCTTATGCCCATAGCAGCCAGCCGACTCAAGCCATTGCTGAAACCATCGAGAACTCTTCAAGATTCGTCCGCACGTAACTAAACCATTAGGACTGCATCTTCCCAACTCAATCGATCCATATAAACCGTCCAACCCAAGAATACTGCCACAAATGTCGGTAGGGAATTCCCATTCAAAAAGGACCAATTACTTCCATTGCTATGCTGACCCAACACCACAGAGCTGACCCATTTATTCGGTTACTCCTAGTCTTTCCTCTGAGGTAACACTTCTCCCTATAGATACAGAACTACCCTAACCAAAAAACATTGCAGAAAATCCTAGTAAAATCCACGTAGCTTAGAAACTCATAAACCACCGTATCTCCCTTGAAGCACCCCATGATTCCCCGACCGAGATGCCCACGCTAAATAGACCTTCTATGAATCTAAAGTTATTTCTCCAACCCACTTTTAAAACTAAAATGAAAATACATTAATGACGTAGAAACACCGAAAGTCCCAACATCATCCCATGGAAGATCTCATATTTTAGTCATATACAAATTTCGGGAACCTTCCAATACCATCTATATACACTTCTTAGGCCAGAACTGAGGTAACACATGACTCTGCAATTTGAATGCCGCTAGTGGACTCCCCCACTTGGCCCAAATCCGTAGAAAACAATATCTGATGATCCGCAAAACTAACCTTAACAGCTCGACAACACCAATCACAAGGTACTCAATTCATCCACTAAGCGCATGTCCATTCTCGTGATCGTCAAAGCTCGCTTCCTCTATTGCCTTGAATGACAATATATACCTTCCACTGAGTAGAAATCTCATATCAACCACATATTCTTCAATACCACCAACTATCCTCAATCAACATCCACCTCGTGACCCGACCACAATCTCGACGACTAGTCAACCAATTAAACCTTCCCAAGCTCGTACTCATCCACCAGATACCAGAACCCACTGCACCTCCATGCGAACAACTGAATAGTCTCTCAATACCCCTGTATCTTCACTCTAGACAACACGTTGAAACAATGTCTGAGCATCCCTGACTTCCTCGTAGCCCGTCTGTAGCATCACGAACCACTGGCACATAGCGGACACTGAGAGCGCAATAGCATACACGAGTGGATGTAAAGGAACATAAGTTATATGCTTCGAGATGAATCAATATCGCACGATAAGGAATAAAAGAAGGGAGATTATCCTTATAGTTCTGTAGCCTCTCGAAGATAAATACAGACGTCTCTGTACCGATCTGCAAGACTCTACTAAACCTGCTTATGACTCGTAGAACCTATGAACCTAGAGCTCTGATACCAACTTGTCATGACCCAAAATCCCTCCGAAGGAGTTGTGATGGCACTTAGTGTCTAAGACTAGGTAAGCCTAACATTAACAGAAATAACGACAATATTTACTAACTTCGAACAATTCCGAAATAGAAATCTCTAAAAAATTTATAATCCAAAAATCGGTAGTACAAGTCATAAGCCTTTATATGAGTGATTGTACAAAATGAATACAACACTGTTCCAGAACAAAAGGAAACAATGAAATAAGTACAATAGAAGGTGACTTCGAGACCTGCGATCGCAGTAACAGGTTTACCGTGAGTCTCCACAGCAACGATCCGCACAACTACTAACGATCAAATACTTGGATCTGTACAAAAATGTACAGAAGTGTAGTATGAACACACCACAACGGTGCCCAGTAAGTATCAAGACTAACCTCGGTGAAGTAGTGACGAGGAACAGCCAACACACCTACTGGTCAAATAGATTGAACATGATATGATAATAAGCTACCAAGATAAAGATAACAAAGTAATGTCAATAGCAGGGAGGGATCAAACTAAAAACAGTAGAGACAATAAAAGAAAAACCCCGATGGTAACGAAAGATACCCAAGTAAATTAACACCAACATGGCTGGAACACAGACAAGTAAAAATGTACTCAAATGAGGAAGGATGTTAGCTCAATCGATCACACCATTTCTAATACACAATTCCGACCATCTCAACCCTCGGTGTCTCATATCATAAATCTGAATTTCCAAACCCTTAGTACACATGGAACCTTGTGCCCACATATTTCCATCTCACTTTGCACAACAAAATCCATGTACTACCCAGAACAAATAGAGCAACTCACAATTAAGAAGTATCAAAACATTAAGGAAGGAAATCACTTCAATTAAGGCAAATAAGGTCCAAATAACAAGTAAGAGTTAGAGAAAAGCTAACAACATGTATAGAGCATGTAGAGGTAAAACTAGCAAATAGGAAACCCAATTATATCAGAAAACTTTCCGCTTAATGAACATAAGGACCTAAGAGCCTTAATGACAAATTTTCCACAAATAAGACCGGGTACGCACTCTTCACCTCGCATGCACGGGCTATAATTAACACCGAGGACTCAAATCCTAAGTGGAAATCTCCCACACAAGGCTAGGCAAGATACTTACCTCAATCGCGTAAAATCCTACTCTGCACGCCCTCGTCTCTGGAATCAGTCTCCAAAATCTCTGAATCTAATCATAATCATATTAATACTATCAACATAGTCTAACGAATCGAATTTCACAATAAAAACCACAAGATATGCCAGAAATCCGAAATGGGCCAAAACCCGACCCCTGAGCCCACGTCTCGAAACCAGTCAAAAATTACAAAGTTAGAAACCTCGTTCTCTCCCGAGTCTAACCATATAAAATTCATCAAAATCGGACTCCATTTGGTCCCTCAAATCCTCACCTCAAACTCTCCAAAGCTCAAGCCCTAACTCCCTCAATTTCACTTTGAAATCATCAATCAAATCCCAAAAACGAAGATGGATTCATGAAATATAACCAAAATCGAGTAGAGAAAACATACCCCAATCCATATGGTGAAAATCTCTCAAATTCGAGCTCCCCAACTCAAAATATGACCGAATGAACAAATTCTTATTTTATATATTTTTCTGTCAGCTATTCTGCATTGCTTCTCATGCCAAACAATCTCGAAACTTTCTTTTTATGCCTCCAATGGATTCTCTGGGAAATTCTAGTCAATTTAGGCTTTTGAATCACTCAATTTGACCTTATAATGAAGGAGATATGTTGGTTTCAATATTGCAAATAGTGCAGATTTTTAAATATGCCGTCAGTGGCAATTTCGTAATTAATCGAAAAAAATCTGACAACCTATTTTTTTTCGTAAAATGACCATAAAATCCTCATACGATGTCCAAATTCGACGATGCTTTTTGCTACGGGTCCGTAATTACGATACGAATTTAATGCTTCAATCAAAAGAAATCGAAGCTCAATTGTTCAATATGATATTATTTATGGTTGAAGCAACGACGTCGAAACATATCAAATCAAATCGGAATGAGCTCAAATTTTGAACACAAGTCCTAATACATCATACGGAGCTACTTGTGCCCCAAACTATCGAGCCAAGTGAAAATTCTCAAAACGACCGCTCGAGTCATTACGAACCTATTGTCGTATCAACGTTATAATGTCAGCATTAATCTATATACCATAATATGTACCGTCAGAACTATATGAGAAAAGTTGGACTACAATTCCAATATTTAGCCAATTTAATTAGTTGCTGAAATTTAATTGCAATTATAAACCCTTGATGCATAAAAGACATCCTTCAACGTTAAACTGTCTTCTTATTATGGGATTCGAATTGGAGGCAAATGTTAGGTCAGTACTTTAACTATTCTTTGGTACAAACAATATGGTTAGCTGCTCTCTCAAGTCAATTATCCATGTGTGTGAAGCCTTCATCTTACCCTAAGAAACTCATACATTTTCTTGCTTTCTTGAATTGCTCGTAATTCTTTCCTACTCCACCTGTGCAACCACAAGTACATTGTGCATGGTGAATCTAGAGGTTAAATTTTCGGGAATCCATTAACTTTTGGCCAGACCTTATGTATGAATAAAAAATTATTAAATATTTATAAATGTTAGCTTGTGAATCCAATTATTAACTTGAGGTTACTTTCATAAATTTTAAATTTTAAATTCACCTCTGGACTGACAAAGGATTTAGCATCTGTAGTTCGTCCCATAAACCCTTCATCTTTGCATAGCACATAGGCGCGTTAAGCTTTTCTTCTTGCAGCTAGCGTGCTGATAGCTCTCTTCAGTTGATAGATCAGTAGTGCATTTCCAAGAAAAAATAGTTCCTTCAACTTATCCCCAACTTCTTAAGCTATTTAGGCATCTGCAACACTATTTCAAAGCTCTCTTCCATTATTTCTTGATATTACCATATTAATTAGCCTGCTTAGATACCATGAAAATGTTAGCAAAGCTGGAACGAACTGTAACGACTCGGCCAGTCGTTTTGAGAGCTGTAGACATGTTCCCTTATTTACTGCCCATTTTGTACTTTATAGCTGTTATGTGACTTGCCCGGTTAGTTGGTTCGGGTCCGAAGAGGTTTCGGAATAAAATAAGACACTTAGTCTCAGGGTTGGAAGCTTAAGTTGAAAAGGTTGACCGGATATTAACTTAAATGTAAACGACTCTGGAATGGAGCTTTGATGGTTTTGTTAGCTCCATTGGGTGAATTTAGACTTAGGAGCGTGTTCGGATTGTGATTTGGAGGTCTATATTTGACCTGGCTCGAAATGGCAGAAGTTGAATTTTTGGAAAGTTTGACCGGCTTTTGAATTTCTGCTTGTACTGTAATATCTCATCAATTTGCCTTGCAGTTTTGTTAGGAGGATAGAACTTGTTTAGGAACTGCTTGACTAATTCCTCCCAAATGGCAATGAAATTTATTGGGAGCGAATTTAGCCAAGTCTGAGCCTCTCCAGTCACTGAGAATGGGAACAATAGTAGCTTGATGCTTCCGGTGTCATATTCGATTGCCTTTGGATCACACAAATTGACAAGAAAATTTTCAAGTGTTGTTGTGAGTCTTCAATGTGTGATCCGGAGAACAGTCCCTTATTTTGCGACAGATACAGCATGTTGTTGGTGATTTGGAATGTCTCTGCTTGTATCTGGGGCACAGCAATGGCGGTGGCCAGGTTGTCAGCAGTTGGCTGTGCCCAATCATATAGAGCGACTTCTGGCACAAGAGGTGCCACCACTTCATTATTCGGATCAACCCTATTGTTCCGATTGTTTTCCTCGACGTCATCCACGTTGTCCATTTCAATTTCGAGTTGGTGTTTTTGTTATGGCTTTTTGTTCTTCTTGTTGGCACGGTTTAATGCCCTGAATGTTTTCTCGGGGTCTGAGAGTCCTTCGAAAAGTTCACCAGTCCGCGAAGAGCTTCTAGACATACACCTGAGTCACAGGAGAGTTCAAACGTGAGAATTTCAATGGAAATGTTTATAACGCCTAGAAAATTGATCTAAACTAAAAATCCTAGCAATTCTTCTAAGTTGTAATAAATAACACCGTTAGCTCCTCGGCAACGGCGCCAAAATTTGATCACGTCCAACTATGCCTTATAAAAAGGACAAAGCGGTTGCTATAAATATAATATGGTTTAAGTCCGAAGTCGAATCCACAAGGAATTAACCTATTCACTAAAACTCTTAATAAGGTTAAGCTCAGACAATTTCCGGATGCAAGACTTTTATCAATAAACAGTGGACTTTATCTAGCTAAAGTAAAATGATAAGAAAACTAATACGATTCAATAATAAGGATGAATTCAAAGACAAAAAGATCTAGGGTATTGATTTCCCCAATTGCCGGATTAATTCTTAACGCTTAGCTATAATCTCGCTGTACTATTCTCTGAGGATTATGAGTTATGGGCTACCGTAATTATCTCTCGATCAATTACGACAATTTACTAGAAGCATTCTTTCGAACTACTCTAGCTAACAATTATGCAACTCAGGATTATCCCACCAAAGCTTCGTTATTTCTAAACCCACTTTTAAATTCAAGTAATGAATCTCTTCAATTACCCAAAAGTGGTGTTGTTCAACAACAATATAACCAAGTATTCCTTCTCAAGCAACACAAGGCAATTAGACACGATTAATCAAGGTCCCATTCAAATAATCACAATACAAAACATAGTTGAACAATCATAGAATAAATCAGACTCAATTATATCAAAATAGAGTTAAAGCTTCATCCAACAATCGGTTTTATCAACCCTAGAATGAAGGTTTAGCTACTCATGCTAAAATAAGACAAAGCAATAATTTTGTTCAGGATTCACAATTAATGGTAAAAAGAAGAAGAAATAAACACTCTAAAGATGACTTGATCTCCTCTCACTTGTTCTTGCCTTCAATTGAGTCTAAAACAAGCTTGAAACATTCTTGGACGAGTTTTTAGGTTTTTTATAAGGTTATGTCAAATTTCCAGATATTTGCACTTTAGCCCCTGTAATTCTTGGCCGGTACACTCCCTACCGCGGTCGTTTTCTAACATTCTATTTTGTACTGCGTTTGGCAGCAACCAGGTCCACGGTCTTTCACTGTCTTCTTCGCCTTTTTTGTGCTCTTTCATCCGGACTATCCTCGATTGGCCGTATATGAACATAGTAGACTCCAAAAGGCTCTTTATCTCCCTCCTAGCTCGGAGTGACTCCTGCAAAGCCTAAAAATCTCAATTAGAGCATTTTGTTATCTTTTAGCATTTGAAACATCAATAAAACATGGTTAATTTAGAGTGCAAATAGCGTCTACAATGCATAATATAGGCTACTATCAACACCTCACACTTAAACCGTTGCTCATCCTCGAGCAACAAAACCACACTCCACAAGCCTAACTTCACAGGGCAACTACCTTAGCGTAACATCCACACCTCAAGAGCGGACTCTCTCTTTAGCCATGCAATGTCCCTAACCGGCTCACTTCCTCTAAGTTGGAGGTCCAAACTTACCTCCATTTCATGAGTCAAGTGCCTACTCACCACAAAAGAGGCTTATGTCATACTCAATCCAATTCGCACACACTGATGTGACGACCCAAAGAGTCATCACCCATTTTCTTACCCATTTCGTGCTTTCGAGGCCTTGATAACCTCATTTAGGGTTGCCTCGATTTGTGTGCGCAGTCCGGGTGCGTAGCCGAAAAGATTAAATATGAAATTTTGTAAAAAATGCTAAGTTTTGATATTAAAATGAATAATTTGACTTCGGTCAACATTCTGTGTAAACGGACCCGGACCCGTGATTTGAGGGTCCCGGAGAGTCCGTAGGAAAATATGGGACTTGGGCGTATGCCCGGAATCGAATTCCGAGGTCCCAAGCCCAAGAAATGAATTTTTGAGTAAAATTGTTTTCTGAAAATATTTAAGGAAATTGATAATGAAATTTGATTAGAAAGCGATGGTATCGGGACCGTATTTTGATTTCGGTGCCCGATACAGGTCTTATATATGGTTTAAGTCCTTTCTGTAGAGTTTGGTTGAAAACGGATCTCGTTTGTCGTGTTTCGGACTTAAAATAGAAAATTTGATGTTTTATGAAATTTGCTAGAATTCATGGATTTTGAGGCTTAATTCGATGAATATGATGTTATTTTGGCGATTTGATCGCACGGATAAGTTCATAGGATGTTTTTGAGGTAGTGTGTATATTTGGTTTGGAGCCCCGAGGGCTCGGGTGGGTTTTGGATAGGCCACGCATTTCATTTTTGAACTTGGAAAATTTTGTTGGTGCACAGATCTGCAGGCTTCGCATTTGCGAAGCCAGCATCGCAAATGCGAGCTCGCAAATGCGAGCCATTCATCGCAAATGCGAAGATGCCCTTGCTGGACAGGGATCGCAAATGAGACCATATGGTTCGCAAATGCGAGTATGGAACCTTCGCAAATGCGAGCCATTCATCGCAAATGCGAAGATGCCCTTGCTGGCCAGGGATCGCAAATGCGACCATATGGTTCGCAAGTGCGAGTATGGAACCTTCGCAAATGCGACATTTTTGGTCGCAAATGCGAATTCCCTCCTTTTGCTTAGTGTTCGCAAATGCGAGCAAAACTTCGCAATTCCCATGTCAGGTAGGGTTCGCAATTGCGAACCCCAGTTCGTAATTCCCATACAACCAGTGACCTGCAATGCACTTAAATCGAATTTTGACTCCATTTTTCATACTTTCTCAAACTCAAACACACTTAGGCGATTTTTCCAAGAACAAGACTTCCTCCAAATCATTTGTAAGTTGGTTTTACTCAATTCTTTCAATCATTAACATCATTTAACATGTTTTCAACTTAAAATCAAAGATTTCCATGGGTGAAATTGGGTGTTTTGGATAGAACTTAAGTTTTTCTAAAATTGGGGTTTGAGTGGGTGATTGACCTCCGATTTGAGAGATTTTCATATGTTTAGACTCGTGAGTGAATGGGTTTCCGGAAAATATAATTTTTACCCGATTCTGAGACGTGGACCCGGGGAACGTATTGGGCAATTTTACCTAATTTCGTGTCTTAGCTTTGAGTTAAATCATAGAATCAGTTACTTGAGATGCTACTCACGATATGTAATTGGATTAAATAGATCTGGGCCATTTGGAGTCGAGTACTTGTGGCGAGAACGTGATTTCTAGTTGATTTTGAGCCGGTTCGAGGTAAGTATCTTGCCTAACCTTGTGTGGGGGACTTCCCCTTAGGATTTGAGTCTTCTCTGTTGATTGTATTCCATATACGCGAGGTGACGAGTTCGTGCTCGGATTTATTTGGGGAAAATTTTCCCTTATTAGGTTCTTATCTCCTTGTAATTACTGAGTATGAAGTTGTTTTTTGATATGATTGAGTTCCCTGTTATTAGTTTCGCCTCTACATGTGTTTACTTGAAAATTATTTGCCCTTTTTTGTTTATTCTTGTTGCATAATTGACTCTTGCTTTGTTTAACTGAAAATCCCTACCTTTCCATAGTCGCGTTACCTTCATAATTGCTTGTCTCTATTTGGAAATTAGGATCTCTCATGTAATTGATTGGTCTTAATGGAGGTTACGGTTATCTTTCCTCTGCTCATCCTTACTTGAAATCATTGTATATTCTTCGTAACTTGCCCAACTGTAAAAGAAGTTAGATATCCTATGTTTAGTTGATAATTCCTTATTTGAAATTATTTGATTCATGTTAACTTCCTTGTTTTTGAACTACGTATTATGGAATTGTTGTTTCATATTATTCTCCCTTGTTGCGTTGTTCTTATTACGCTTAGTATTCTTATTATGGTTACTCCTCGTGAACTAGTTGTACCGTCTCCTGGTGAACGGAGGCACCTGAGTTGATTTCCTTGTGTTGTTCTTGTAAACATTGTCATTTGTTGTGTTGTACTTGTTGATATTGTGATGCACGAGGTTTCTGCCGTGCGGTTGTTGATATAGTGATGCACGAGATTTCTGTCGTGCGATTGTTGATATTGTGATGCACGAGGTTTCTACCGTGCGGTTGTTGATATTGTGATGCACGAGGTTTCTGCCGTGCGATTGTTGATATTGTGATGCACGAGGTCTCTGCCGTGCGGTTGTTGTTGAGGGGTTGCACGAGGTCTTTGCCGTGCTATTATTGCTATTGATTTATTGCACATGCGGCATGATAAGGCTGGATATGTTTATATGCTTATATGTGGGTTGCGCATGTGGCGGAATAAGTTGGGAACATTATGATGCACGTGTGGCGGAATAAGGCGGCACTTATTATATTGTTATTTGCACACGTGGCGGAATAAGGTGGGCTATGTCAGGGGTTAGTTGTAAAGAGTTGTGACAGCCTGCGGAGGCATTCCTATGTTGTTTAATATTTTTATTGTGGGTTGCTTACCTGTGCGAGCCTTATCGCTTGGTAGTTGTGAGGAACCATCGTACGTGCGGTTCGTTTTCCTTTTTGTGTTACTAGCTGGTAGAATTCTTGTTAAAACACTTGCACAAGCATACATGATCACGCTCAACTTTGTCTTATAGAAAGACTAAACGGGCGCTGCAAATATAATCGGGGGTATTACGCCCAGAGTCGATCCCACAAGGATATACGTATCAATTAAGTCTTTAAAATACTAAACTGTTACTTAATCAATTTTCTCAAGACTT
>MDKI01010662.1:0-14594 GCA_005239505.1 Nicotiana paniculata | reverse complement strand
AGGCGATAATACAGGCACGACTGGCGGAAATTCAGTTTCATTGCGATAAAATGCCAAAACATTAAAATTTTTCATTTCGAAGTGTTGGTTATTGTTGCTTGGGTAGTATTTGTTGTCTTGGAAAAATATCATGTGATCCGGTACCGGCTCTGTACCAAGGCGTCCGGCCTGGACCATGGTAGGTGATAATACTCGCACAACTAGTGGAATTCCAGTTTAGTTTCCATAAAATGCCAAGAAAATGTAACCTGATCATTTTAAAGCGTTGTTTATGGTTCCTTTGGTAGTATTTGATGTCCCGGAAAAATATCATGTGATCCGGTACCGGCTCCGTACCAAGCCGTCCGGCTTGGACCATAGTAGGTTATAATTACCATAAAATGCCAAAAAATGTAACTTGATCATTTCAAAGTGTTAGTTATGGTATCTTGGGTCGTATTTGATGTCCCGGACAAATATCATGCGATCCAGTACCGGATATGTACCAAGGCGTCCGGCTGGGACCATTGCAGGCGATAATACAAGCACGATTGGCGGAATTCCAGTTTAATTGCCATAAAATGCAAAAAAAATGTAACTTGATCATTTAAAAGCGTTGGTTATGGTTCCTTGGGTCGAATTTGATATCCCGGACAAATATCATGCGGTCCGGTACTGGCTACGTACCAAGGCGTCCGGCTTGGACCACGACAGGCGATAATACAAGCACGACTGGCAGAAATCTAGTTTAATTGCCATAAAATGCCAAAAAATGTAACTTGATCATTTCAAAGCGTTGGTTATGGTTACTTGGGCCATATTTGATGCCTCGGACAAATATCATGCGATCCGATACCGGCTACGTACCAAGGCGTCCAGCCTGGACCATGGAAGGCGATAATACTGGCACGACTGGCGGAATTCCAGTTTAATTGCCATAAAATGCCAAAAAATGTAACTTGATAATTTTGAAGCGTTGGTTATGGTTCCTTGGGTCGTATTTGATGTCCCGCAAAAATATCATGCGATCTAGTAATGGCTCCGTGCCAAGGCATCTGGCGGGGACCATGGGAGGCAATAATACCGGCACGACTAGAGGAATTCCAAATTAATTGCCATAAAATGCAAAAAAAATGTAATGTGATCATTTCGAAGCATTGGTTATGGTTTCTTGGGTCGTATTTTATGTCCCGAACAAATATCATGCGATTCGGTACCGGTTACGTCCCAAGGCGTCCGGCCTGGACCACGGCAGGCGATAATACAGACACGAGTGATGGAATTCCAGTTTAATTGCCATAAAATGCCAAAAAATGTAACTTGATCATTTAGAAGCATTGGTCATGGTTCTTTGGGTCGTATTAGATGACGCGGACAAATATCATGCGATCCGGTACCGGCTCCTTACCAAGGCATCCGGCCTGCACCATGGCAGGCGATAATAACGATTGGCGAAATTCCAGTTTAATTGCCATAACATGCCAAAAAATGTAACTTAATCATTTCGAAGCGTTAGATTTGGTTCCTTGAGTTGTATTTGATGTCTCGGACAAATATCATGCGATCCGATACCGGCTCCGTACCAAAGCGTCCGGCTTGGACCATGGCAGGCGATAATAAAGGCACGACAGGCAGAAATCCTGTTTAATTGCCAGAAAATACCAAAAAATATAAATTGATCATTTCGAAGCATTGGTTATGGTTCCTTGGGTCGTATTTGATGTCCCGGACAAATATTATGCGATCCGGTACTCGCTCCGGACCAAGGTGTCCGGCCTGGACCATGGCAAGCGATAATACAGGCATGACTGGCAGAATTCCAGTTTAACTGCCAAAAAATATAAAAACAAATGTAACGTGATCATTTCGAATCGATGGTTATGGTTCCTTGGGTCGTGTTTGATGTCCCAGATAAATATCAGGCGATCCGATACCGATTACATAACAAGGCGTCCGGCATGGACCATGTCAGGCGTAAATACATGCACGATTGGGGGAATTCCAGTTTAATTGCCATAAAATGCAAAAGCAAATGTAACGTGATATTTTCGAACCGTTGGTTATGGTTCCTTGGGTCGTATTTGATTTCCCAGACAAATATCATGCGATCCAGTACCAGCTACGTGCCAAGACGTCCGACCTGGACGATGACAGGTGATAATATAGGCACGACTGGCGGAATTCCAGTTTAATTGCCATAAAATGCCAAAAAATGTAACTTGATCATTTTGAAGCGTTGGTTATGGTTCCTTGGGTCGTATAAGATGTCCCGGACAAATACCATGCTATCCTGTACCGGATCCGTACGAAGGCGTCAATCCGGGACCATAGGAGGCGATAATAACGACTGGCGAAATTCAAGTTTAATTTCCATAAAATGCCAAAAAATGTAACTTGATTATTTCGAAGCGTTAGTTATGGTTCCTTGGATTGTATTTGATGTCCCAGAAAAATATCATGCGATCCGGTACCGGCTCTGTACCAAGGCGTCCGGCCTGGATCATGGCAGGCGATAAAACATGCACGACTGGCGGAATTCCAGTTTAATTGCCAGAAAATGCGAAAAAATGTAACATGATCATTTCGAAGTGTTGGTTATGGTTCCTTGCGTCGTATTTGATTTCCCGGACAAATATCATGCGATCCGGTAACGGCTCCGTACCAAGGAGTCCGACATGGTCCATGGCAGGCGATAATACAGGCCTGACTGGCGGAATTCCAGTTTAATTGCCATAAAATGCCAAAAATATAACTTGATCATTTTGAAGCATTGGTTATTTTTCCTTGGGTCATATTTGATATCCCGGAAAAATACCATGCGTCCAGTACCGGCTTCGTACCAAGGCGTCCGGCCTGGACCATGGCAGGCGATAATACAGGCACGACTGGCGGAATTCCAGTTTAATTGCCATAAAATGCCAAAAAATGTAACTTGATCATTTCGAAGTGTTGATTATAGTTCCTTCTGTAGTATTTGATGTCCCAAAAAAATATCATGCGATCTGGTACAGGCTCCGTACCAACGCGTCCAGCTTGGACCACGGCAGGCGATAATACATGCAGGATTGGCGGAATTCAATCTAATTGCCATAAATTGTAAAAAAATGTAACTTGAACATTTTGAAGCGTTTGTTATGGTTCCTTGGGTCATATTTGATGTCCCGAAAAAATATCATGCGATCCGGCACCGGCTTCGTACCAAGGCATCAGGCCTGGACCATGGCAGGCGATAATACAGGTACGACTGGCGGAATTCCAGTTTAATTGCCATAAAATGCCAAAAAATTGTAACTTGATCATTTCGAAGCATTGGTTATGGTTCCTTAGATCATATTTGCTGTTCATGACTAATATCATGCGATCCGGTACCGGCTCCATACCAAGGCGTCCGGCCTGGACCATGGCAGGCGATAATACAGGCACGACTGGTGGAATTCCAGTTATATTGCCATAAAATGCCAAAAATTCTAACTTGATCATTTCGAAGCGTTGGTTATGGTTCCTTGGGTAATATTTCATGTTTCGGAGAAATATCATAAGATCCGGTACCGGCTCCGTACCAAGGCATATGGCATGGACCATGGCAGGCGATAATACCGGCACGCTTGGTGGAATTCCAGTTTAATTGCCATAAAATGCCAAAAAATGTAAAGTGATCATTTCAAAGGGTTGGTTATGGTTCCTTGGGTCGTATTTGATGTCCTAGAAAAATATCATGCGATTTGGTACCGGCTCCGTACAAAGCCGTCCGGCCTGGACCATGGTAGGCGATAATGCAGGCACCACTGGCGGAATTCCAGTTTAATTGCTATAAAATGCCAAAAAATGTAACTTGATAGCTTTGAAGCGTTAGTTATGGTTCCTTGGGTTGTATTTGATGTCACGGATATATATCATGTGATCCGGTACCGGCTCCGTACCAAGGCGTCCAGCCTGGAGCATGGCAGGCGACAATACAAGCATGTCTGGTGGAATTCCAGTTTAATTGCCATAAAATACCAGAAAATGTAACTTGATCATTTCGAAGCGTTGGTTATGGTTCCTTGGGTCATATTTGATGTCCCAAAAAAATATCATGTGATCCGGTACCGGCTCCGTACCAAGGCGTCCGGCCTAGACCATGGCAAGCGATAATACGGGCGCGACTGGCCGAATTGCAGTTTAATTGCCATAAAATGCAAAAACAAAATGTAACTTGATCATTTCAAAGCGTTGGTTATGGTTCCTTGGGTCATATTTGATGTCCCGGACAAATATTCTGCGGTCCGGAACCGGCTACGTACCAAGGCGTCCGGCCTGGACCACGACAGGCGATAATATAGGCACGATTGGCAGAATTCTAGTTTAATTGCCATAAAATGCCAAAAAAATATTACTTGATCATTTCAAAGCGTTGGTTATGGTTCCTTGGGCGTATTTGATGTCCAGGACAAATATCATGCGATCCCGTACCGGCTATGTACCAAGGCGTCCAGCATGGACCATGGCAGGTGATAATACTGGCACGATTGGCAGAATTCCAATTTTATTGCCATAAAATGCCAAAAAATGTAACTTGATCATTTTGAAGCATTGGTTATGGTTCCTTCGGTCGTATTGGACAAATATCATGCGATCCGATACCGGCTCCGTACCAAGGCATCCGGCTGGGACCATGGCAGGCGATAATACATGCACGACTTACGGAATTCCAGTTTAATTGCCATAAAATGCCAAAAAATGTAACTTGATCATTTAAAAGCGTTGGTTATGGTTCCTTAGGTCATATTAGATGCCCCGGACAAATATCATGCTATCCGGTACCGACTCCGTACCAAGGCGTCCGACCTGGAACATGGCAGGCGTTAATACAGGTACGACTAGTAGAAATCCAATTTAATTTCAATAAAATGCCAAAACATTTAACTTGATCATTTCAAAGCATTGGTTATGGTTCATTGGGTCGTATTTGATATCTCGGACAAATATCATGCAATCCGGTACCGGCTCCGTACCAAAGCGTCCGGCCTGGACCATGGCAGGCGATACTTGAGGCACGACTGGCAGAATTCCAGTTTAATTGCCATAAAATGCCAAAAAATCTAAGGCGATCCGGTACAGGCACTGTGCCAAGGCATCCAGCCAGGACCCTGGTAGGCGATAATACAAGCACGACTGGCGCAATTCCAGTTTAATTTCCATAAAATGCCAAAAAATCTAAGGCGATCCGGTACAGGCACTGTGCCAAGGCATCCAGCCAGGACCCTGGTAGGCGATAATACAAGCACGCATGGCGGAATTCCAGTTTAATTGCCATAAAATTCCAACTATGTAACTTGATCATTTCGAAGCGTTGGTTATGGTTCCTTGGGTCGAATTTGATGTCCCCGACAAATATCATGCGGTCCGGTACCGACTTCGTACCAAGGCGTCCGGCCTGGACCATGGCAGGCGATAATACTGGCACGACTGGTGGAATTCCAGTTTAACTACCATAAAATGCAAAAAAATGTAACGTGATCATTTCAAAGCATTAGTTATGGTTATGTGGGTCGTGTTCGATTTCCCGGACAAATATCATGCGATCCGATGCCGACTACATACGAAGGCGTCCGACCTGGACCACAGGAGGCGATAATACAGGCACGACTGGTGGAATTCCAGTTTAATTGCCAGAAAATGCCAAAAAAATAACTTGATCTTTTCGAAGCGTTGTTTATGGTTCCTTGGGTAGTATTTGATGTCCCAAAAAAATATTATGCGATCCGGTACTTGCTCCGTACCAAGACCTCCGGCCTGGACGATGGAAGGCGGTAATACAAGCACGACAGGCGGAATTCCAGTTTAATTGCCATAAAATTCCATAAAATGTAACTTGATCATTTCGAAGCGTTAGTTATGGTTTCTTGGGTCGTATTTGATGTCCCGGAGAAATATCATGTGTTCCGTTACCGGCTCCGTACCAAGGCATCCGGCCTGGACCATGGCAGCCGATAATACAGGCACGACTGGCGGAGTTCCATTTTAATTGCCTTAAAATACCAAAAAATTTAACTTGATCATTTCGAAGCGTTAGTTATGGTTCCTTCGGTCGTATGTGATGTCCCGAAAAAACCTCATGCGATCCGGTACTGGCTCCATACCAAGGCGTCCGGCCGGGTCCATGGCAGGCGATAATACATGCACGACTGGCAGAATTCCAGTTTAACTGTCATAAAATACAAAAAAATGTAACATGATCATTTCGTAGCGTTGGTTATGGTTCTTTGGGTCATGTTTGATGTCCCGAACAAATATCATGCGATCTGATACCGACTACGTACCAAGGCGTCCGACCTGGACCATGGGAGGCGATAATACAGGCACGACTGGCGGAATTCCAGTTTAATTTCCAGAAAATGCCAAAAATGTAACTTGATCATTTCGAAGCGTTGCTTATGGTTCCTTGGGTAGTATTTGGTGTCCCGAAAAAATATTATGCGATCCGGTACTGGCTCAGTACCAAGGCGTCCAACTTGGACCATGGTAGGCGAAAATACGGCCACGACTGGGGAATTCCAGTCTAATTGCCATAAAATGCCAAAAAATGTAACTTGATCATTTTGAAGCGTTAGTTATGGTTCCTTAGGTCGTATTTGATGTCCCGGAAAATATCATGCGATCCGGTACCGGTTCCGTACCAAGGCATCCGGTCGGGACCATGGCAGGCGATAATACAGGCACGACTGGGGGAATTCCAGTTTAATCACCATAAAATGCAAAACAAATGTAACGTGATCATTTCGAAGCGTTGGTTATGATTCCTTGGGTTGTATTTGATGTCGCGTACAAATATCATGCAATCCGGTATCAGCTACATACGAAGGCGTCCGGCCTGGACCATGGGAAGCGATAATACATGCACGACTAGCGGAATTCCAGTTTAATTGCCTTAAAATGCCAAAAAATGTAACTTGATCATTTCGAAGCATTAGTTATGGTTCGTTGGGTCATATTTGATTTCCCAAAAAAATATCATGCGACCCGGTATCGGCTCCGTACCAAGGCGTCTGACCGGGACTATGGTAGGCGATATTACAGGCACGACTGGATGAATTCTATTTTAATTTCCATAAAATGCAAAAAAAATGTAACGTGATCTTTTTGAAGCGTTGGTTATGGTTCCTTGGGTGCGATAATACAGACACGACTGGCGCAATTCCAGTTTAATTTCCATAAAATGCCAAAAAATGTAACTTGATCATTTTGAAGCTAGTTATGGTTCCTTGGGTCATATTTGATGTCCCGGAGAAATATCATGTGATCCGGTACCGGCTCCGTCCCAAGGCATCCGGCCGGGACCATGACAGAAGATAATACAGACACGTCTAGAGGAATTCCTGTTTAATTGCCATAAAATTACAAAACATTTAACTTGATCAAATCGAAGAATTGGTTATTGTTCTTTGGGTCGTATTTGATGTCCCGGACAAATATCATGTGATCCGGTACCGGCTCCGTACCAAGGCATTCGGCCTGGACCATGCCAGACGATAATACAGGCACGACTGGCGAAATTCCAGTTTAATTGCCATAAAATTCCAAAAAATGGAGCTTGATCATTTTGAAGCGTTAGTTATGGTTCCTTTGGTCGTATTTGATGTCCCGGACAAATATCATGCGATCCGGTACCGACTACATACCAAGGCGTATGGCCTGGACCATGGCAGACGATAATACAGGCCCGACTGGCGGAATTCCAGTTTAATTGCGATAAAATGCCAAAAATGTAACTTGATAATTTTGAAGCGTTGGTTATGGTTCCTTGGGTAGTATTTGATGTCCCGAAAAAATATCATGTGATCGGGTACCGGCTCCGTACCAAGGCGTCCGGCCTGGACTATGGCAGGCGATAATACAGGCACGACTGGCGGAATTCCAGTCTAATTGCCATAAAATGCCAAAAAATGTAACTTGATCATTTAGAAGTGTTGGTTATGGGTCTTTGGGTCGTATTTGGTGTCCTGGACAAATATCTTGCGATCTGGTACCGGCTCCGTATGGAGTTGTCCGGCCTTGACCATGGCAGGCGATAATACAGGCACGACTGGCGGAATTCAAGTTTAATAGCGATAAAATGCCAAGAAATTTAAATTGATCATTTCGAAGCGTTGGTTATGGTTCCTTGGGCCGTATTTGATGTCCCGGACAAATATCATGCGATCCGGTACCGGCTGCGTCCCAAGGCGTCTGGCCTGAACCATGGCAGGTGATAATACGGGCACGACTAGCTAAATTCAAGTTTAACTGCCATGAAATAAAAAAAAAGTAACATGATCATTTCGAAGCGTTGGTTATGGTTCTTTGGGTTGTGTTTGATGTTCCAGACAAATATTATGTGATCCTATATCGACTACGTACCAAGGCGTCCATCAGGGACCACGGTAAGCGATAATACACGCACGACTGGCGGAATTCCAGTTTAATTGCCATAAAATGCCAAAAAATGTAACTTGATCATTTCGAAGCGTTGTTTATGGTTCCTTGGGTATTATTTGATGTCCCGTAAAAATATCATGTGATCCAGTATGGGATCCGTACCAAGCCGTCCGGCCTGGACCATGGTAGGCGATATAGGCACAATTGGCGGAATTCCAGTTTAATTGCCATAAAATTCCAAAAAATGTAACTTGATCATTTCGAAGCGTTGTTTATGGTTCCTTGGGTATTATTTGATGTCCCGTAAAAATATCATGTGATCCAGTATGGGATCCGTACCAAGCCGTCCGGCCTGGACCATGGCAGGCGATAATACATGCACGACTAGCGTAATTCCAGTTTAATTACCATAAAATTCCAAAAAATGTAACTTTATCATTTAGAAGCATTAGTTATGGTTCCTTGTGTCATATTTGATGTCTCGGAAAAATATCATGCCATCTGGTACCCGCTCCGTACAAAGGCGTCCGGCCTGGACCATGGCAGGCGATAATACAGGCACGATTGGCGGAATTGCAGTTTAATTGCCATAAAATGCCAAAAAATGTAACTTGATCATTTCAAAGCATTGGTTATGGTTTCTTGGGTCTTATTTTATGTCCCGGACAAATATCATGCGATCCGATACCGGCTCCGTATCAAGGCGCCCGGCCTGGACCAAGGCAGGCGATAATACAGGCACGATTGGCGGAATTGCAGTTTAATTGCCATAAAATGCCAAAAAATTTAACTTGATCATTTCGAAGTGTTGGTATGGTTCACTGCATCGTATTTGATGTCCTAGACAAATATCATGCGATCCGGTACCGACTCCGTACCAAGGCGTCCGGCCTAGACCATGGGAGGGGATAATATAGGCATGACTGGCGGAATTCCAGTTTAATTGCCATAAAATTCCAAAAAATGTAAATTGATCATTTTGAAGCGTTGGTTATGGTTCGTTGGGTCGTATTTGATGTCCCGGACAAATATCATGTGATCCGATACCGTCTTTGTAGCAAGGCGTCAGGCCTGGACCATGGCAGGCGATAATACAGGCACGACTGGCGGTATTCCAGTTTAACTGCCATAAAATGCAAAAAAATGTAACGTGATCATTTCGAAGCATTGGTTATGGTTATTTGGGTCGTGTTAGATGTCCCATAAGAATATCATGCAATCCGGTACCGGCTCTGTACCAAGGCGTCCGGTCGGGACCATGGCAGGCGATAATAGAGGCACGATTGGAGGAATTCCAGTTTAATTACCATAAAATGCAAAAAAATGTAACGTGATCATTTCGAAGCGTTGGTTATGGTTCATTGAGTCGTATTTGATGTCCCGGACAAATGTCATGCGATCCGATACCGACTACGTACCAAGGCATCCGGCCAGGACAACGGGAGGCGATAATATAGGCACCATTGGTGGAATTCCAGTTTAATTGCAGGAAAATGCCAAAAAATGTAATTTTTTCATTTCGAAGCATTGGTTATGGTTCCTTCGGTAGTATTTGATGTCTCGAAAAAATATTATGCGATCCGGTACTAGCTCCGTACCAAGGCGTCCGACCTGGACCATAGCAGGCGATAATAAAGGCACGACTGGCGGAATTCCAGTTCAATTGCCATAAAATGCCAAAAAACGTAACTTTGTCATTTTGAAGTGTTAGTTATGGTTCCTTGGGTCGTATTTGATGTTCCGGACCAATATCATGCGATCCCCTATCGGCTCCGTACCAAGGCATCCGGCCGGGACCATGGCAAGCGATAATACAGGCACGATTGGAGGAATTCCAGTTTAATCACCATAAAATGCCAAAAAATGTAATTTGATCATTCCGAAGCGTTGGTGATGGTTCCTTGGGTAGTATTTTATGTCCCGAAAAAATATTATGCGTTCCGGTTCAAGCTCCGTACCAAGGCGTCCGGCTTGGACCCTGGTAGGTGATAATACAAGGCACGACTGGCGGAATTCCAGTTTCATTGCCATAAAATGCCAAAAAATGTAACTTGATCATTCCAAAGAGTTGGTGATGGTTCCTTGGGTAGTATTTTATGTCCCGAAAAAATATTATGCGTTCCGGTTCAAGCTCCGTACCAAGGCGTCCGGCATGGACCCTGGTAGGTGATAATACAGGCACGACTGGCGCAATTCCAGTTTCATTGCCATAAAATGTCAAAAAATGTAACTTGATCATTTCTAAGCGTTGGTTATGGTTCCTTGGGTCGTATTTGATGTCCCGGAAAAATATCATGGAATCCAGTACCGTCTCTGTACCAAGGCGTCCGGCCTGGACCATGGCAGGCGATAATACATGTACGACTGACGGAATTCCAGTTTAGTTGCCATAAAATGCTAAAAATGTATCTTTATCATTTCGAAGCATTGGTTATGGTTCCTTGGGTCGTATTTGATGTCTCGGACAAATATCATGAGATTCACTATCGGCTTTGTACCAAGGCGTCCGACCTAGACCATGGCAGGCGCTAATACAGGCACGACTAGCGGAATTCCAGTCTAATTGCCATAAAACGCCTAAAACTTTAACTTGATCATTTCGAAGAGTTGGTTATGGTTCCTTGGGCCGTATTTGATGTCCTGGACAAATATCATGCGATTTGGTACCGGCTCCGTACCAAGGCGTGCGACCTGGACCATGGCAGGCGATAATACAGGCACGACTGGCCGAATTGCAGTTTAATTGCCATAAAATGCAAAAACAAGCTGTAACTTGATAATTTCAAAGCGTTGGTCATGGTTCCTTGGGTCGTATTTGATGTCCCGGACAAATATCACGCGATTCGGTACCGGCTGCGTACCAAGGCGTCCGGCCTGGACCATGGCAGGCGATAATACTGGCATGACTGGCGGAATTCCAGTTTAATTGCCATAAAATGCCAAAAAATGTAACTTGATCATTCGAAGCGTTGTTTATGGTTCCTTGGGTCATATTTGATGTCCCGAAAAAATATCATGCGATCTGGTACCGGCTTCGTACCAAGGCATCCGACCTGGACCATGGCAGGCGATAATACATGCACGACTAGCGAAATTCCAGTTTAATTGCCATAAAATGCCAAGAAATGTAACTTGATCATTTCGAAACGTTAGTTATGGTTCCTTGGGTCGTATTTGAGGTCCCGGAAAAATATCAAGCGACCCGATATCGGCTCCGTACAAATTCGTTCGGCCTCGACCATGGCAGGCGATAATACACGCAAGACTAGCGGAATTCCTGTTTAATCGCTTGAAAATGCCAAAAAATGTAACTTGATCATTTCGAAACGTTAGTTATGGTTCCTTGGGTCATATTTGATGTCTCGGACAAATATCATGCCATCTGGTACCGACTCCGTTCAAAGGCGTCCGGCCTGGACCATGGCAAGTGATAATACAGGCACGTCTGGCGGAATTCCAGTTTAATTGACATAAAATGCCAAACAATGTAACTTGATCATTTCGAAGAGTTGGTTATGGTTCCTTGGGTCATATTTGATGTCCTGGAAAAATATCATGTGATCCGGTACCATCTATGTATCAATGCGTCCGGCCTGGACTATGTGAGGCGATAATAAAGGCACGACTGGCGGAATTCCAGTTTAATTGCCATAAAACGCCTAAAAATTAAACTTGAACATTTCAAAGAGTTGGTTATGGTTCCTTGGGTCGTATTTGATGTCCTGGACAAATATCATGCAATCCGGTACCGGCTCCGTACCAAGGCGTCCGGCCTGGACCATGGCAGGCGATAATACGGGCACGACTGCCTGAATTGCAGTTTAATTACAATAAAATGCAAAAAAAAATGTAACTTGATCATTTCAATGCGTTGGTTATGGTTCCTTGGGTCGTATTCGATGTCCCGAACAAGTATCATGCGATCCTGTATCGGCTCTGTACCAAGGCGTCTGGCCTGGACCATGGCAGGCGATAATACATGCACGGCTAGCGAAATTCCAGTTTAATTGCCATAAAATGCCAAGAAATGTAACTTGATCATTTCGAACCGTTAGTTATGGTTCATTGCGTCGTATTAGATGTCCCAAAAAAATATCATGCGATCTTATACCGGCTACGTACCAAGGCGTCCGGCCTGGATCATTGTAGGCGATAATACATGCACGACTGGCGGAATTCCTGTTTAATCACCAGAAAATGCCAAAAAATGTAACTTGATCATTTCAAAGCGTTTTTCATGGATCCTTGGGTCGTATCTGATGTCCCGGACAAATATCATGCGATCCGGTACCGGCTACGTACGAAGGCGTCCGGCCTGGACCATGGCAGGCGATAATACTGGTACGACTGGCGGAATTCTAGTTTAATTGCCATAAAATGCCAAAAAATTTAACTTGATCATTTTGAAGCGTTGGTTATGGTTCCTTCGGTCGTATTTGATGTCCCGGACAAATATCATGCGATCCGGTACCGTCTCCGTACCAAAGCATCCGGCCTGGACCACGGCAGGCGATAATACTGGCACGAGTGATGGAATTCCAATTTAATAGCTAGAAAATGCCAAAAAATGTAACTTTATCATTTCGAAGCGTTGGTTATGGTTCCTTGGGTCGTATTTGATGTCTCAAACAAATATCATGCGATCCGGTACCGGCCACGTACGAAGGCGTCCGGCCTGGACCATGGCAGGCGATAATACATGCACAACTAGCGAAGTTCCAGTTTAATATCCATAAAATGCCAAGAAATGTAACTTGATCATTTCGAAATGTTAGTTATGGTTCCTTGGGTCGTATTTGATGTCCCAGACAAATATCAAGCGATCTGATACCGGCTCCGTACCAAGGCGTCTGGCCTCGACCATGGCAGGCGATAATACAGGCACAACTTGCAGAATTCCTGTTTAATCGCCAGAAAATGCCAAAAAATGTAACTTGATCATTTTGAAGCGTTGGTCATGGTTCTTTGGGTCGTATTTGATGTCCCAGACAAATATCATGTGATCCGGTACCGGCCACGTACCAAGGCGTCTGACTTGGACCATGGAAGGAGATAATACATGCACGATTGGCGGAAATCCAGTTTAATTGCCATCAAATGCCAAAAAATGTACCTTGATCATTTTGAAGCGTTGGTTATGGTTCCTTGGGTCGTATTTGATGTCCCAGACAAATATCATGTGATCCGGTACCGGCTCCACACTAAGGCGTCCGGCCTGGACCATGGCAGGCGATAATACAGACACCACTGGCGGAATTCCAATTCAATTACCGTAAAATGCCAAAAAATGTAACTTGATCATTTCGAAGCGTTGGTTATGGTTCCTTGGGTCGTATTTGATGTCCCAGACAAATATCATGTGATCCGGTACCGGCCACGTACCAAGGCGTCCGACTTGGACCATGGAAGGAGATAATACATGCACGATTGGCGGAAATCCAGTTTAATCGCCATAAAATGGCAAAAAATGTAACTTGATCATTTCATAGTGTTGGTTATGGTTCCTTGGGTCGTATTTGATGGCCCGGAAAAATATAATGCTATCCGGTACCGGCTCCGTACCAAGGCGTTCGGCCTGGACCATGGCAGGCGATAATACTGGCACGACTGACGGAATTCCAGTTTAATTGCCACATAATACCAAAAAATGTAGGTTGATCATTTCGAAGCGCTGGTTATGACTCCTTGGGTCGTATTTTATGTCCCTGACAAATATCATGGGATCCGGTATTGGCTCCGTACCAAGGCGTCCGGCTTGGACCATGGCAGGCGATAATACAGGCACGATTGGCGGAATTCCAATTTATTTGCCATAAAATGCCAAAAAATGTAACTTGATCATTTCGAAGCGTTGGTTACGGTTCCTTGGGTCTTATCTAATGGCCCGGAAAAATATAATGCTATCCGGTACCGGCTACGTACCAAGGCGTCCAGCCTGGACCTTGGTAGGTGATAATACAGGCACGACTGGCGGAATTCCAGTTTAGTTGCCATAATACCAAAAAATGTAGGTTGATCTTTTCGAAGCGCTGGTTATGACTCCTTGGGCCTGGACGATGTTGGGTGATAATATAAGCACGACTGGCGGAATTCCAGTTTAATTGCCATAATACCATAAAATGTAACTTTATCATTTCGAAGAGTTGGTTATGGTTTCCGAAGAAATATCATGTTGTTGACCCAAGTCACTGCATAGTTTTGAAGATTGACAAATGTCT
>ML345002.1:0-64238 GCA_005239505.1 Nicotiana paniculata | reverse complement strand
ATATATATCCCGCCTTGTCACGCCGCATGTGCAAATATCAATAATAACAATAGCACGGCAGTAACCTCGTGCAACACGATAACACCGTACGACAGAAACCTCGTGCATCACAATAACAACCGCATAGTAGAAACCTCGTGCATCACAATAACAACCGCACGACAGAAACTTCATGTATCAAAATAACAACCACCGACAGAAACCTCGTACATCACAAAAACAAGTACAACAACAACAATGACAATAATACAGGAGTATGGCAATTTAATCAACTTAGAAATTCTAGAACTCAAAGAATCGGAAGAACTAGGTCACAAGGAATAGCCACAATAGGAGAATGCTAGTAATAATAAAAAAATCTCAACAAGGGAGAAAATAATATGTAACAATGGTCCCACAAAGTACAATTCAACAACAAGGGAGATATCACGAGTCAATAATTCAAACAAGGATAAGCTAACTAAGATATAGGATACCTAAACTTTTTTTAAGGTTGAGCAATCGCGAAAGAAATACTACAAATTCAATTAAGAATAGGCAGCAGGGAGATAATCATAGCCTCAAATAAGGATGAACAATTACAGAAGAGATAATAATAATTTCAAGTAAAGATAAGCAGTTAGGAAAAGATACCATGGCAATAGGAGAGGTAACAATCTTCAGTTAAGTTATATAAGAGTTGGGGTGTTCGTCGGTCAGTACTGTACATTATTTAGACATTTTGGTTCGGTATTTTCGATATTCAGTTTCTTAAAATGCAATACCAATACGTACCTAATTAAATTCGGTATGGTTCAATTTTTCTCCTTTAGGTTTCAGTTTATTCGGTTTATTCGATTTGAATACTAACTAGTGCATAGAGTCATAGACTGTAATATTCTAAATCAAAATACTCAAAAGTAAAAAACTAAAAACATTTGTTGACAAAAGTTTTGTCCAAAACTAGCAAATATCAACCGAGAGAGAAAACTGTACATAAAAGAATAATTTGATCATTAGAAATGTCTTGTTACTTGCTTAGAGTTAATTGATGAACTTAGAGAATAAAGGAAAGTAAAATTTTAGATTTTATATTTATGTTATAATTAATAATATGTGTATTGTGTAATATAATATATATTTCGGTACGATATCGGTATTTCGGTATTTTATTTTAAAATACCAAATACCATACCTAATACCAATATTTCTTAAAACTTAAACCAAATACCATACCAAATACCAATATATCGAATACCAAATACCAAAATTTCAATTTTGGTACGGTAATTTGGTAATTACCAAATTATGAACAGCCCTATATAAGAGTCAAATAGGCAATAAGAGTGGATCATGAAGAAATTAATTCCAATTAAAGCAGGTAGAGGTGAGACTAGTAATTAAGAAAACTTAATCAATACAAAACAACTTCGTACTCGGTGAATACAAGGACCTAAGCCCAAAAAGGTCAACTTTCCACAAATAAGCCCGAACACGTACTCGTCACCTCACATACACGGACTTCACAAGATAAAATTAACATAGAAGACTCAAATCCCAAGGGGTAGTTCCCCCACACAAGGTTAGACAAGATACTTACCTCAAAGAAGAAAAACTGATACTAAAAAATAAACTTTTCGAGTGAAATAACCTCCGGACGGCTCAAATCCAACTATTGTAGATGAATTACTCTCTCAAAGTCGCCCACTCTTGGACCTAAGGTTAAAAAGTATCACTAAATGAAGCAACAATCCGAATTACACCGCTGAAAACAAGCTGCAGATATCGCATTTGCGATCCAGGGTTCGTAATTGCGAACCCTGGCAAAAGCGAAGAAGCCTTCACAATTGCGAACAAGAACATGGCTGGAAATCACATTTGCAACAAAAAGTTTGCAATTGCGAACTGGGCATCGCAATTGCGATAGAAATGTTTGCAATTTCGACCCCACCAGAAACCAACAGTCTCCCTGACACGGAAATGAGCATAACTCCCTCATACGATGTCCAATTCGACGATTCTTTTTGCTATGGCTCCACAATTACGATATGGATCTAATGGATCAATAAAAACTGAATTTGGAGCTCATTTTATTAATGTGGTACCATTTATGCTTGAAGAAACGACGACGAAGCATCAAAACAAGTGCAACACAACCTAAACCTATCCGAAACTCACCTAAGCCACTCGAGACCTCGTCCGAACATACCAACAAGTCCGGTAACACGAACCTACTCGAGACCTGAAATCACATCAAATAAATTTGAAATTACAAATCACACCAAGAATCGAACTTATGAACTTTCAAATCTTCCGACTTCTAGAACTCGTGTTGAAACCTATCAAATCAACCAAGAATGACGTCAAACTTTGCAAGCAAGTCCCAATTGACATAACGGAGTTGTTCCAACTCTCAGAATCGCATTCCGGCCCCGATATCACCAAAGTCAACTATTGGTCAAACCTCTCCACCTTCCAAACTTCAACTTTTCCAACTTCCGCCGAAATGATTCAAATCACCCTATGGACCTCCAAATCCAAATTCGGACGCACGCCTAAGTCCAAAATCACCATACAAAGCTGTTAAAATCATCCAAAACCCATTCTGGAGCCGTTTACACAAAAGTAAAATTACAGTCAACTCTTAGTGCTTAAGCTTCCAAAACTAAAATCCTTCTTCCGATTTGACTCCAAATCATCCGGTAACTGAATTCGACCACGCACATAAGTCAATACACATAAAAGATACCATGGAAATAGGAGAGGTAAAAATCTTCAGTCAAGTTATATAAGAGATAATAATAATTTCAAGTAAAGATAAGTAGTTAGGAAAAGATACCATGGCAATAGGAGAGGTAAAAATATTTAGTTAAGTTATATAAGAGTCAAATAGGCCATAAGAGTGGATCATAAATCCATTAATTCCAATTAAAGTAGGTACAAGTGAGACTAGTAATTAAGAAAATTTAATCAATACAAAACAACTTCATACTCAGTGAATACAAGGACCTAAGAAACCTAAAAGGCCAACTTTCTACAAATAAGCCCGAGCACGTACTCGCCACCTCGCATACACGGACTTCACAAGATACAATTCGCATAGAAGAATCAAATCTTAAGGAGTAGTTCCCCCATACAAGGTTAGGCAAGATACTTACCTCAAAGAAGATAAACCGATAATAAAAAATGAACTTCTCGGGTGAAATAACCTCAGGACGGCTCAAATCCAACGATTGTAGATGAAATTACTCTCTCAAAATCGCCCACTCTCAGACCTAGGGTTAAAAAATATCACAAAATGACGAAGCAACCAGAATTACACAACTGAAAACAAGCTGCAGATGTCGCATTTGCGAACCCTCGCAAAATCGAAGAAGCCTTAGCAATTGCGAACAAGAACAAGGCTGGAAAAGGTCGCATTTACGACAAAAAGTTTGCAATTGCAAACTGGGCATCACAATTGCAATAGAAATGTTCGCAATTGCGACCATACCAGAAACCAGTAGTCTCCGCGACACAGAAATGAGCATAACTCCCTCATACGATGTGCAAATTCGATAATGCTTTTTGCTATGACTCCGTAATTACGATACAGATCTAATAGTTTAATAAAAATTGAATTTGGAGATCATTTTCTTAACATGGTACCATTTATTCTTGAAGAAACGACGACGAAGCATAAAAAATAAGCGCAACACAACCTAAACCTATCCGAAACTCACCCAAGCGACTCGAGACCTCGTCCGAACATACCAACAAATCCTGTAACACAACACGCGCCTACTCGAGGCCTCAAATCACATCAAATAACGTTAAAATTATGAATCGTACCAAGAATCAAACTTATGAACTTTCAAATCTTCCAACTTCTAGAACTCGTGCCGAAACCTATCAAATCAACCCGCAATGACGTCAAATTTTGCATGGAAGTATCAAATACATAATGGAGCTGTTCTAACTCTCGTAATCGCATTCCAACCCCGATATCACCAAAGTCAACTATTGGTCAAACCTCTCCACCTTCCAAACTTCAACTTTTCCAACTTTCACCGAAATGCTTCAAATCACCCTACAGACCTCCAAATCCAAATCCGGACGCACGCCTAAGTCAAAAATCACCATACGAAACTGTTGAAATCATCCAAAACCCATTCTGGAGCCATTTACACAAAAGTCAAATTTCTCTTACCGCTTAAGCTTCCAAAACTAGAATCCTTCTTATGATTTGACTCCGAATCATCCAGTAACTGAACTCGACCATGCACGCTAGTAAATGCACATAATACAAAACTGCTCAAGACCTTTTGCTGCCGAATAGGACTTAAATTCTTAAAATGACCGGCCGGGTCGTTACAGTTGTATATATCCCATCCCTTGAGGATACATTGCCAGATAGGAGATTTAGACTTCTTGGGGGGTATGGACTTCTTGGGGGGTATGGTTCCAGTTACAGTTCTTAGAGATCAGAACTCTAGCCCATAAACTGGAGATGTTATGATAGATCCTCCAAGCCATACTGGCATGTGAAGCTTTATTTTTAAACTCAGCTTTTTGCAAACCCAACCCACCATAGAACTTCTGCGTAGTGACTTTACCAGGTGCATCTTTTTCTTGTTAGGAGTTGTGACCCAGATAATGTTTTTCTGAATTCTATCAATTTTCTTGGTTGTATTGGTGGGCAATTTAATGTATTGCACGACATGTATAAGGATACTACTGAGGGAGGCCTTAGCGAGAATGGTCCTTCCAGTCATATTAAGGCAATTTGTTTTCCAGCCAACCAACTTGGATTGCATATTGTCAGTTATGAACTGGAAATCAGTAGTAGTAAGTCTCTTATGGAATATAGGGAATCCAAGGTACTTCCTAAAGGAAGCTGTAGCTTGGATTGACAGAGCATTAGTGAGGCATTCCATGGTATCCTGCCTTGTGTTAGAGGAGAAAAGGACCCTGGACTTTGTGAGGTTAATTTTTTGGCCAGAATCCTCATTGAAAGCCTGTAGGATAGAGTATATTATGGTGCAGTTCCTAGTGTTGGATTTTTCAAATAAGGTAAGGCATCAACAAAGAAAAGATGAGATATTTTTGGGCGAGACCTACTGATACTGATAGGGTGCCATTGCTTGTCCAGTACATCTTTGTTAATTGACCTGGAGAGCCTCTCCATACACAGAATGAACAAGTAAGGGGAGATTGGGTTCCCTTGTCTGATGCCCATGGAGATCTTGAAGGAATCTATTTTGCCCACATTCACTAGGATAGAGATGTTGGATGAGCTGATGCATGACAAAATTAACTTAGTCAGCCTAGTAGGGAAGTTGAAGGCATGCAATGTGTCCCTAATGAAAGATCACTCTAGCCTATCAAAAGCCTTTTCTATGTCAATTTCGAGAATCATATTAGCCTGGCTCCCTTTAATTTTCCCAAAATGTGTAATGTACTCTTGGACAATGATTGCATTATCAAAAGCCCTCCTATTAGATAGAAAACTAGCCTGGCTAGGTCCAATTATATCAGCTAGCATAGGCTTGATCTTGTTGACAATTATCTTAGTGATGGTCTTGTAGATGGTGTACAAATCCCTATTGGCCTGAAGATTTTGAGCATGGAAGCTTGGGGGCACTTGGGGATGAGATAGAGTAGAGTTTGATTCATGGTCTCATCCATGGAGTGAGAGTTGAAGCATTGTTTGCAGAAGTCAATTACTGAGTTCCCTATAATGACCCAGTACTTTTGGTAGAAAAAAAGGATGAAACACATCTGGACCTGGAGCCTTGAAAGGCTTAAAGAAGAAGATGGCCATTTTGATTTCACTAACCTCAAGTGGCCTAACTAAGATGTTCCTTTGACGGTCAGATAAGATATGGGTCATGTCAGATGGGTGGTAGTAGAGATGGGAGCTTGTGTGTGTGAGGAGGTGTAGAGGCTCTTGAAGAAGAACATAATGGAAGACTTAATGTCCCCTTGGTCATATAGCCAGTTTCTACTCTCCTCTTTGAGAGACATGATCCTATTTTTTCTTCTCATATAGAGAGTGGAGGTGTGGAAGGATCTAATGTTGCATCCCCTTCAGTAGCCAATTAATCCTAGACTTGAGTTTCTAGAAATCTTCCTCATTTTTGAGGATGCAGCCAAGTTCTCTGGTCAGGTTGATTTCTAGGTTTAATAAGTAATTGCTGAACTGGTAATTTGGTGATTTTTGGATCCTAAAAATTCTGGCTAGTATCTTTTTTTTTTTGTGGAAGATGTTGCCAAAAGTGGGCTTGTTCCACTGGGTCACAATGCTTTTGAAAGTTTCAATAGATTGGATTGGGGAGAGTTATTGGTGGAATGATACTGGGGAAGGAGGGGTGGCTAGTCCACATGGATTCAAACCTGAAAGGTCTGTTGGAATAATTGAGAGAGCCACCCTTTAGCACTATTTGAATAGGGCAGTGATCTGAGTAGGTCCTAGGTAGGTATATAACAGTAGCCTCAGGGTACTGGGAAGCACTCGTTAGCAAAGCACCTATCTATCCTTTCAAGAATCAGACTACTCCTATTTTTGTATATTTTGTTAGTCCAAGTGAATTTGCTGCCTTTGTAACCTAAGTTTAGTAGTTTGCATTCATTAAGGCAATTCAAAAATAAATTACTATGACTTGAGTTAATAGGGTTGCCCCCAAATTTGTCCCTAGATTTTAAGACTTCATTGAAGTCTCCACCTAAAAACTAGTTGTTAGGATTTGCTTTTGTAGATAGTAACCAAACTTTCCCATAACAACTTCCTATCATCTAAAATGTTGCTAGCATAAATAGCTGAAAATAACCAAGGGGTGTGGGATGTGAGAACCTTTACCATGGCATGGATGCCCTGAGGGGTAGTTGAAACCTCATCAACAGTGACACGGTACTATTTCCACATCATCTCTATCCCACCAGATAATCCAACAACTAGAGATTGAATAAGCATATCAAAATGCAGCTCCTCCGTCAGCTTTTTATGATCAACCATCTTTGTTTCTTGCAAGACTAGTAGTGCTGGCTTGTGGAGATGAACCATATCCATACAGTGCCTTCTGAACTCCGCACTGTTTCAACCCCTAACATTCTATATGATGTAGTTCATCAGGGGTGGTTGGTGGTGTGGGGACTGGTTCCTATGAGGCTTCTCCGTTCCCTCGTTAGTTTCCTTTGGTTCTCTCTCTTCATGCTGAGAACTGGGGTCAGGTTGAGGAGTGGTTTGGTCACACCCTAAGTGTAGTGAGAGACTAGGCTAAGCCCGCACTTGGTCATGGGTCTGAGACACGGCAGCACAAATACTTCATTGGTCTCCACATTGAACTCGATTGCTCTGACTGAGTCCAGTAGAAGAGAGTTTGTACGAAGGGGGCCAAAGGCTGTTCCTTCCATTTTTGGTGGGCTTTTCCTTTTCAGAAGATCTAAGGCTTTGTTGATTTCCCTTTTAATATTTCCTAGTGGTGGTGACTGGTTCCTCTCGACTGGAGTAGAAGGTGATGGGGCCTGGTGGTGTTTGGGTTCGATGGTCACAAACATCGGTGACGCTGCTGGGTCCTCCGTTCCTGGGTCTGGGAAGAAGGGGATTGATTGGAACTCTTAAGAGATAGGGTATTGAGCATTTGTGGGTCCAAATTTGGTTGCATGTTGCCATTACTTGTCATCGTCTGCCACAGACATAGGCCAAAGGAAGCCAAGGATCTGTTTAGGGCTTCTACCGTTACCCTCGCATGATGCACCGAGTTTTAGACAATCAGGGTCATTGGTTGATTTTCCAGGGTGAAATATTAGGCTAGACCCTGCCCTTGTAGCACTACATCCAGCCAAGATGCCGGTGAGTGGTCCGGCGGCAGTGGTAGCGACGTCACAATGGTGGGTGGTGGTTGATTTTTTCTATTTTGCTTTTTTTATTTGCTACTTTGGTTAATAGTGGGGGTTATGTTAATGAGACGGTTCATAATAGCATTGTTTGGTGTCAAATCTTGGTCAGTGGGAAGGTCATCGATTAATGTATCTGGAGAAGTGGATTCAGAGTTAATGTGGTATCTGTTTGAGTAGACAGAAGGTGTCATGTCACCTGAGATTGGGTGGGTTCTCAGGTAAGGTACTTGAGTGTTCATGGTGTGTGGCGAGTTTTCCCCATTAGAGAAGTTCGTTGAGAGAGAGGTAGGGGTTGCGTAGGTAGTTGGGTAGGGGTAATTGTTTAGGCTGGGTGGTTCCAAGTGGGTACGGACCCTAGTTGTTTGTCGTGTACTAGTTTGGTGGTCCAATGCCACAAATTCAATAGTGTTTGCGTCTAGGGTTGGGCTATGGGTAGGGGCCTCCTTGTAGGCATCATTGAAGGGACCAGTGCCAATTTTGGTGTCAGTTCTACCAGGCACCATTCCCGCCTTTTGTTTGGCACTGTACTTAGGTTGGGGCCGTGCGTATTGGGTTATTAGGGAGTGGGGGATGGAATTTAGTTTATTGGCAGGGCCGCTGGGCCTCTTGTAATTTTTGGACTAAGTATTATTGGACTTAGAATTGTATTGAAAAGTTTTGGTTTCCAGAAACTAACCTGAATTTGCATCTAACATTTTTACCTAGATGTTTTGTGCTTTTGATGCATGGGGCTAATTATTTTTATTGCCATTGTTCCTTTCCTTTGTCGTTTGTTGACTTGTTTTCTTTTTCCTAGGGAGGGCGTTTGTCTTCCATCCATCGCCCTCCCCTTCCTTAATGTTTATCCCTGAGTTTTCCGGTACCTCTTGTGACAACGGTGGTTGGAATTTTTTGAAGTTACATTTTTTGGTTGTGTGACCAGTTCTTGCACATGTTATACATAACATACCTTCACCTTCATAAATCACTGGTTGCTTGTGGTCCCCAATTATTACTAATGTTTCCACTGGGGTTTCCAGGGCTACTTGGATACAAATGCGTGCATATCTTCCTCTCAAAGTAGAGGAGGTGCATGCGTAAATTTTCAGTAATTTGCCTAGTTTCCTACTAACTTTTTCCAGTACCTATTTGTCGTAAAACTCTATTGGTAGTTAGGGTAGGAGAATCCATATGGCTGTGGAAGAGAGAGTGGCTTCTTGTGGTACGAAATTTGGTTCCCATTTACGTACTGATAGGAAGTTTCGGGAGACGAACCATGGCCCTAGATGTAGCGCCTTAGCCATATTTTCCTTTAGTCTAAATTTGACAATGTAGAAATCCCATCCTATGTCAATCAAGATTAACTCTTTAGATGGTTTCCATAAGTCCATTAGTTTAGAACAAAGGTAATGGTGAGGCATTCTACGTCCAAAGTCCTTTATGATAACAGAGAAGCGCCATGAAAGATATAGGTGGTTCTTGTCTTCTTGGGAAAGGGCGATTGAGCCTTCAATCTTTTTTCCTTTATCATCTTTGATGATTGTGGGGGGATCCTCGTCGTAGTATTCCGTTTGGCTAACTGCCTGCTTGTCGAGAAACATTTCCTTGTAGGAATGTGGTGTTGTTTCTTTCACGTCTATTTGGTTATTCTTATCTGATGGTTCCGGTGGTATGATTGGTGATATAATGGCTGTGTTCATGTGGTTATTTTTAGAGAGAGTGAAGAGTTTCTCACTCTATGAGTCTCGTAGTTAGTTTTTTCTTCCTTAAGGTTAATATATGTCTAAGAAAGTGTGATATTCGGCTTAAAGTATGTATATTTATATGCATATTGCCTTACATTTTACTCATGTTTCGTAGATTTTGGATGTGTAATGTAATGATTTGTGCTAATTTGTGGTATTTTCATGTGTAGGAATCATTCGAATGCAATTTGAGATGAAGGTGCGCGAATTGAAGCAAAAAGGGGAAGAAAAGGGAAAAATCCACAGAGTAGCCTGATAAGTAGGGATTTTGACTGCTTATCTGCTCTCTTTTACTTGCATTTTAGCTCAAAAATGCTTAAAGTTACTCCCGAGAACTAATCAAATGTGCTTTCTTGCAGGAATATTGGAAAACGAGCCAAAGAAATGAAAATCAACTCAAAAAGGAGTAAAATTGGACAAGGACTAAAACAAGGCAAAATGGACCAAAGTGCGGACCGTACAATACTGTGTGCGGCCGCAGACTCTGAAGAGCCATTGTCAAAATTCCTTCACAAAGTGCGGACCGCACAATTATTTTGCGGCCGTAGAAGACAAGGTTCAGAGAGATGGTGTTTTGGGGGCCTGAAGAAGTGCAGACCGCACTATTATTGTGCGGCCGCAGAATGCTAAAGTGCGGCCGCACTCATAAATGTGCAGCCCGCAGAAATTGCCAATGTCCAACTCAAGATCAAGAGTGCGGCCGCACTCAGAAATGTGCACTCCGCACAATCAAAGGAAGTGCAACCGCACCCCAGAATTATGCGGCCTCAGAAGGCCACCTTGTCAAGTCAGATTCAAAGTGCGGATAACACACATAATTTTGCGGCCGCACAACCTCCATAGGGGCAATGTTGTCTGATAATTTTAGCTGGGTATAAATAGATCTTTTTATCATTTTTAGGTTAAGTTGGAACACTTGAGCATATAGAGACGTTTTTCTTTTACTGTTTTGGGCAACTTTGTAATAGATTATCATTTTAACGTTAGATTTTATTCTCTCAATCATCTATGATGAGTTTAATCTTAGTTTCTTCTTTAATTTCTTCATTTTTGCCTATGAGTAGCTAAACCCTTAGCTAGGGTGGTGACCCAACCCTTGTATGGGTACCCAATGGGTGATTGATTTAGGGCTTATTTATGATTGGGTATATGATATTTAGCCTAGTTCTTGCTTGAATTTAAGAACTGATGGTTGCAAACATTGCTTCATGCCTAACTGACTTAGTTTCTACTTGAGAAAGAGAGACTAAGTCTAGAAAAACTTGGCAAACAAGAAATGGGGGTGAACTCAAGAAATTGATAGCCCTAATTAAAGGGTTGAATCTATAGATAGTAAGACCCGTCTTAAGCATCTATCACTTGTTTCGTGAAATATCCATTTGGACTTGAGAAAGCCAAATTGGGCAAAATCACTCAAACTACCGAGAGGTATAGAATGAGTAATCGCATGTGATTGCTATATTATATGTAATGATCCGACCGATTATTTTGTGTTATCAGACCCCGTTCCCCTAAATAAAACTTCTCATAGCGGCTTATTGTGATTTATGACTTGCGGGGGCGGGTGTTCCGGGATTAAGAAATGTTTAGAGCAATATTGGAACACTTGGTTCCTTCAGGTTGGCCTTTAAGGCCAAGTTTGACTTCGGTCAACATTTTGATCAAACAACCTCGGAATCTAGTTTCAAAGATTCCGGTAGCTTTGTATGATGATTTCAGACTTGGGTGTATGTTCGGAATGGGTTTTGGATTACCCAGGAGCATTTCAGCGCCAAATATCGAAATAAGAATTTCCTTAAGTTAATATTGTGGTTTGGGACGTCTTTTTGTGTTATCGAGGTCCCAACGGAATTCCGAGATCGGGTATAGTTCCGTTATATCATTTATGACTTGCCTGCAAAATTTGGTGTCATTCCGAGTAGTATAGGTCGGTTCGGCACATTGTTAGCGAATTCTAGAACTTTAAGTTCAAAGTTTGATTCAATTTGGTTTTGGGGTCGAATTCTTAGTTTCGTTGTTGTTTTTCACGTTCCGAAAATTCGAGTGAGTCCGTATCATGAATACAGACTTGCCAGTACCTTTGGACGGGGTCCCAAGGGGCTCGGGTGAGTTTCGGACCCCTCAGAGCTAATTGCAAAACACCAGAAATTTCCAGGTGTGGTTTCCTTCTCTGTGATCGCGGAGGGGTTACCGCGTTCGCAAAGAAGGAACTGGGCAGGGGTGGTGAATGCCCTGTGCGTTTGCACAAAAGGCACAACGATCGCGATGGGTTGGGCTCCTGACCTAGTGCGATCGCACACCCCACCCGTGTTCGCACAGAGCCCGGCCATTGGGCCAACCCAGCTACTCCTTACCCTGTGCGTTCGCAGGGCTCTCTCCGCGTTTGCATAGAAGGCCATGTGGGCCTGGTCATTTAAAGCCGTGCGATCGCACTGCCCAGACCACGATCGCATAGAGGAGACCACTGGGCAGTGTGTTTTTATAGCGGGATTTAATTCATTTCCCTCATCTTCTTCTTCTTCCTTGGGACGAGATTCAGCATTCAAGAGGGGCAAACGAACTAGTTATTGAAGGTAAGTAAATTCTACCCTAATATTAGTTTCATGCATGGATTACAAGCTAAATTAACTACCTAATTAGTGAAAATTAGGGATTTGGGGTAGTAATCTAGGGCTTTTGAAAATGTAGAAAATTACCCGTGCATTGGCTATGAATTCATACAAAAATCATATATTAATGATCCTTAGGTTATGGGTGAGGGTTTCCTTCGAGAATTTTTGGAATCCGAGCATGTGGGCTTGGGGTTGGATTTTGGGATTTCTTCAAGAATGGTGATTTTGACTAAATAATAGGAGAATTCCATGCTTTGAATGTAAATTGATATATTTGTATAACATTTGGCTAGTTTCGAGTCCGTGGGTGTCGAGTTCGGAGTTTCGGGCGCATTCTTGACCCGGGGAGTAGGTGCGACGCGAGGTGAGTCTCCTTTCTAACCTTGTAAGAGGGAACTGTCCCCATAGGTGATTTAAATGCTATATGTGATAATTGTGGGGGCTACGTATGTACAAAGTGACGAGAGTAGGTATGTAGCGGCTATTACTATTATGTCCGGGTATTTAGGCCCACATCATGCCTTGTGTTTTACTTGATATGAATTATATTCTTAGTAAATTAAATGTTACATGCGGCTTAATTCCCTGAGGTCATGGAATTTGAGAAAAACTTGTAAGGATTGTTCACTGAAAAGTAATTTTAAAAAGGAATAATGTGTGTGCATGTGACCGCTTCACAATTTACATTCGGCGAGCAGAGTGTGATTTCCCCCACTCTTATTGGAACGGGCCGTACGCCATGGCGTATTGAGATATGTACTTTTGGTTCGGGCCGTTCGATCCTCGGCAGTGCATAGAGAGGATTACTTTATGGCAAAGATGCACTTTTGGTTCGGGCCGTTCGATCCTCGGCAGTTCATAGATGTGAGTACTTTATGGAAAGGTGCACCTATGGTTCGGGCCGTTCGACCCTCGGCAGTGCACGAACATGACTATCTTATGATTCCGGCCGGTTTTCCTTACCCTGCATGCGCATGATTTATTTGTTACTAATTCATGGACATTGATTTGACAGATATTTGGGGGAAGGTGAAGTAGTAATTGTTTTATTCATTCCCAGTACTTCCTTGGATTTCAGTGCCTTATATATATTTGTTGCTTCACTGCCTTTACATGACTACCGTTTCCATCATATTCTGTTAAATTATATTGTTGGACCTTAGTGAGTGTCATGTCGACCTCTCGTCACTACCTCTTCGAGGTTAGGCGGGATACTCACTGGCTACATATATATTTATGTACTCATGCTACGCTTCTGTACTTAATTATACATGTTCTGAGGCTAGTGCATCTGGTTGTCGGACCGGAGCTTGATTTTGATTATAGACGGACCTGACTTCACGGTGAGCTGCTTTTTGTCCTGGCGATCTCCGGCTGCACCATGGGGTTTCTTTTGCTTATTTCCCGTCTATTTCCTTCAGACAGTGGGACTATATATTATATCTTTTGTATATTCTGTTAGTATGCCCATAGGACTTGTGACACTAGTTCCTAGCACACACGAGATAGTTATCATGGATTTTGGGTTTGTATATATATTGTCTCACGCCTCTTCATGACTGATTTTGATTAATATTTGGCTAATTATCCTTGTCGATTCATGTTTTAAGTTTTAAAAACTGAGTATATGTTGAAATATTTAATCTAATAAGAAAAAGCCCTTAGTAAATTGAGTGTTGGCTTGCCTGACCCTGCTGTTGGGCGCCATCACGACCTAAGATAGGATTTTGGGTCGTGACATTATATCCCGACCAGACAAACATTCCCTAAAGCTCTCAATCCGTTAGGTGACCAACTAGGCAGAAGTCACGGCCCTAGATCTTTCATAACTTGAAAAACAACAAAACCAATACCATTGTCTCTTAGCTTTACAATTTCAAGAATTAACATAAAAATTAGAAGTAGAAAGAAACAATCGAATATGTGGAAGTGCAACCTTGGGCACGTCATACACTAGACTAGGTATATACCTAATACAACATAAAGCTTGCTGTGGAATCGACCCCGACTCGTGTTGGGTATTTATAATTGCATCGACCGCCTTACAATTCCAAGTAGTGGTGTGAGTTTGGGCGACATCATAGCCCCACAGGCAACGTGTGCCGCTACCTGTGGCGCACAAAACATAATCTCTAAGAAGGCCAGTGCCAGGGCTAGCGCCCCACGCTACCCTGGGCGCTGGTGACGTGAATCTGTCCTAGCTAGCCCAGGACCCAATTATTTTGACCCCAAGACACCCCCAACTAGTATAAAAGCAAACCAAAACCTATTTTGGCAAGGGAGACGTCACTTTGATAGAGAAACACAAGTACAAAACACTCGGGAGCACGAAATTCATCAATTCTTCCATTTTTCTTCTGGTATTCATAGTTTTTATGTTCGAAAACAATATTTTGATGATTGTTATGAACATTAGTGGCTAAGAACCTTATTATTGTGGGGTTATGGGTCATTCTTAACTATTGTAAATTGACAGTTGATTGTTTTGCTTGATTTTATTATATTAATTTATTTATTTAATCTTGCACTTAATTATTCTATTGTGTAGCTAACAATAGAGTACTATGTACGGATTTATAGTTGAACTCGAACATGGGAATTATAAATTGAATATAAGGTTGAATAGAGTAAGTTCTTGAATCCGGGCATCGGAGAATAGATTCGTGATTAGGATAGACATATTCTAGTTGCCTTACTTGGTTATTTTTGTAGGAAATATACATGCGTTCTTGTCAAGTTTGATTCTATAGAAGTATAGTCTTAGGTTGGCTTGAATAGGCAAGCGAAGCGTCTAAAGAACTTCGTGAGCATAGTAAACCCTGCTAACCAACAAATTAGATAAGTCAAACGATTACATGAACCCGAAAAATGCAATAGGAGAGACGTTAATCCCATAACCCCTGGAATATCTCCATCTCATTGAATTCTTCCTAAGTGTTTCATTGGTCTAGTTGAGATCTTATTTTCATGCTTGCGTATTTGTTTAGTTCGTAGTAATTTAGTTATAAACATCACAATCATCTTCTTCACACTCACTTGAGCATCAAATAGATAAATAACTTAGATCGGAAAATAGTTAGATCATAAATCCTCGTGTGAATGATACTTTCTTATCACTTTATTACTTGTCGACCGCGTATACTTGCATGTGCGTTTGGACCCAATAAGTTTTTGACGCTGTTGCCGGGATTTAGAAATTAGTTATTTATCTGAAATAAGCTCTTTTTTGTTTTTGTTCAAGTGTTAATATGTTTGATTGTTTCTGACTCTACAGATGTTCACCTTGAATTCTAAGAAGAAGCAACAATCTGAACAACCTTCCTCCTCTTGATCTTGAACCCCAAAGACTCTTCCACAAGTTAAGGATGGAGGCAGAAGAAAGAGCAAGAATTGCAGAGTTGGGTATAATAGTCCAACCACAGCCAATCGAGATGGCAGAAAATGAAGAAAGACTTGTGATTGAGGGCGCTAGGTCTAGTCTCGTGAACATGAATCAGGCTATCGTGAAGCCTAATATAACTGGGCACTTTGAGTTGAAACAGTACATGGTGCAACTGATTCAATCGACAGGACTATTTGTGGGGTTGTCAAGTGAATAGATCCCTAAAGGCATATATAAAATTTCTTGGAGATAACAGATACATAAAACTATCTGAACATCTCGAAAGACTATTTCAGACTAACTTTGTTTCCCTTTTCTCTAATCAGCTAATGGGGGAAACAAGGAATGTTTAAAAAAGGAGCTCGCAAACTCAATTCACACTTGGGATGATATTTCTAATCAAGTTTTTTCCCACTAAGAAGACAAAGGCACCGAGGAGCCAAATTCTTGGGTTTTAACAACGAGAGGGTGAGATACTTCGTCAAGCTTGGGAAAGATACAAGAAGTACTCAACGACTGCCCACATCATTGTCAGACTAATGAGGTGTTGGGACATATTTTGTGGATGGGTTGGACGAGACCTCTAAATTGAATCTAGACTCAACTTATGGAGGAAGTCGCATGCAAAAGTCATACAGTGAGATTCAGGCTCTGCTAAAAAATTTCGCTGCAAATGATCATAATTGGCAGGGTGAATGTGACTCAACAAGGATGATAAAGCAAAAAGCAACAGGTACACTCGAGTTGGATGAGATGTCAATCGTGTGTGTAGATATTGATAAACCAAACAACCAAATGGCTAAGATGGAAATGGGTCAAGGGCATCAAATGCATCAGGAGGATGGCTACATGTTGTGAAATATGTGGAGATGGCCATATGAGTGACTAATGTCCGGTGAATCCTGAATCTATATATCCTATGGGCCAGCAAGGTAGAGGTCTAATGAACCAGAATAATCAATATGGGAACACCTATAATCCCAACCGGAGGAACCACCCGAATTTCTCATGGGGTGGGAACCAGACCACTCAGAATCAATACAGGAACTATAATCAGCCTCAAAAGCCACCTCAACAGGTAGAAGAAAGCACTAATGAAATGTTGAAAAAGTTGTTGATTGACAACCAGCAACTTCGAACAGATAATCAGCTATTGAGGACTGAATTTTGAAACATAGAGAGGCAGATATGGCAGTTGGATGCACAACAAAATACTTTACCTGCAGGGGCCTTTCCCAGAGATATATATAAGAATCCTAAGGTAAATGTGTAATTTTGAGAAATGACAGAGAATTAGAAGAAGTCCCAAAAACAAAGAAAGAACAAGTCACTCCTAAGGGTAAACTGATCCCCAAAACTGTGGGAGAAGCTGAGAAAGAAACTGAAGAAAGTGAAAAGACTCCGATTGCAAGTCCACCACCTCATTTACCACAAATATTGAAGAAGAAAAGTGATGACAAGATGTTCAACAAACTTCCTTATATGCTGAGCCAAATTCAATTGAATCTTCCATTGGTTGATGTGCTACGTGAAATCCCAAAATATGCTAAGTACATAAAAGATATTGTGGCTAGAAAAAGGAGGTTGACAAAGTTTGAGACAGTGGCACTTACTGAAGAGTGCACCTCGATAATTCAAAGAAAATTTCCACAAAAGTTGAAGGATCCGTGGAGCTTCACCATACCTATTCGAATTGGTGAGGTAGATGTGGGGAAAACACTCTGTTATTTGGGGGCTATCATAAATTTGATGCCTCTCAGTTTTTAGTCAATTGGGGTTGGGATCTCTAAGGACAACCACAAACATGTTGCAGCTTGCTGATAGATCTATTGTCCATATTGAGGGGGTGATAGAAGATGTGCTACTACAAATTAGGCAATTTATTCTGCCAGTAGATTTCATTATACTGGACTATGAAGCTGATGAACAAGTCCCCATCATCTTGGGACGACCTCTCTTAGCCACCACTGATGTTGTGATCAAAGTTCATGAAGGAAAAATGATCCTCCGGGTTGATAATGTGGAAGCAGTCTTTAATATATATAGGGAAATTCAACTACCAAGTCATTATGAGGATCTAGCTATGATATCTGTGGTTGAAAAGGAAGAAGAAAAAAATGATGTGGGTGCATATCTTGCTAACTCTCTAGAGAAAGCACTTATGCTGTTTGACAACATTGACTTAGATGACGAGTTGGAGGATATGGTGCATCATCTGGATGCATATGCTTACATCAGAGGACTGATCGATTTTGAGCCTCTAGATAGACCAACTGGGCCACCCTTAAGCCGTCTATCGAGAAGCTCTTAAATTGGAACTCAAGCCCCTACCATCCCATCTTCATTAAGTCTATTTAGGTGTTGATGAAACTTTACCTGTTGTTGTATCTTCTGACTTATCTGTTTTGCAGGAATAAAAGCTATTTCGCGTGCTAAGAGAGCACAAGTAGGCGATTGGATGGACTATGGCTGACATTCGTGGTATTTTCCCAAAATTTTGTATGCATAAAATTCTCATGGAGGAGGGGAACAGAACGAGTGTAGAACACCAACGCCGCTTGAATCCATTCATGAGGGAAATGGAAAAAGAAGTCATAAAGTGGATCGATGCATGTATAATCTTTCCTATCTCTAATAGCAACTGGGTAAGTCCAGTACAGTGTGTACCTAAAAAGGGTGGAATGATGGTGGTCATAAATGATAATAATGAATTAATCCTAACTAGGACTGCCATCGATTGGAGAATTTGCATTGACTATCGGAAACTCAATAATGCTACTAGAAAAAATCACTTCCCCCTTCCCGTTATTGATCAAATGCTAGATAGGTTGACCCGACAAGAATACTATTGCTTCCTTGATGGATATTCTGGCTATAACCAGATCGCAATTGCACCAGAGGACCAAGAGAAGACTACATTCACTTGTCCTTATGGCACTTATGCTTTTACGCGAATGCCGTTTGGGTTGTGCAATGTACCTGCGACTTTTCAAAGGTGTGTGAGCATGTAATTTTTACCCCACCAAAATATTCCTACAAAATTAATAAATAGATTATTCCTATTTATTTTTAGATTTTTAGGATTTTTGGTAATTAATTGAAATTATTTGCATATAGTTGCATTTTTATTTTATTTTTTAAGTCATGGAAAATAACAAAAAATATTTGAATCCTCATCATATAGCATTATTAGGTTTTTAATTAAATCTAGTACCTAATTACATAATTTAATTATATTATTAAAATAAAATCACAAAAAGTTATTTGTTTTTGACATTTTTTAGTCTTAGTGTTAAAATTAGTAATTTTTCTTTTAAAGTTTAAGATAGACTAATTATATAAATAATACAAATAGATAGTTAATTTAATTTTACAATTTAGTACTTAATTTAGGATTTAGTTAAAACAATTAGATTTTTTAAAATTAATTAAACAAAATGGGTGTAAATACACCTTGGCTGGACTGGGCCAGTTCTTAAACTAGCCCAATCCCAAAACTCAATCCAAAAAACACCCAAAACACAGAAGTAGAAAAGTGCTACTCAATAAGAACAATGTCTAGAAAGTCTAATCGAATTGGACATAAGAGAGTGGAATGGGCTGGGACTCATTGGGACATAGGAAGCAAGGCAAGTGTTACCACTAGAATAAAAAGAAAGGACTCATTGCCCAGAATGTTTAATTGAATTGGGAAACATGGAATAAGGAAGTTAGAATCATTTGAGCTAGGGGCTTTAGGACATCATGAATATAAGACAAAACACTGGGATAGGGGGAATTTCAGAAATAGGGAGGCAAGGAGATGCAGGGTAATGGAGACATCATGTGGTCAAGTTGTACAAATCCTTTGGGAGGAGTACAAGGAGAACACTTATTACACTAACCTTGTTTTCTTTTTTGCAGGAAACGATACTGTACACATACCTTGTCACTCATTACGATTTCTAAGGGTGGTATTAGCACTAGGTGCTCATTCCATGGAAGAAGGAAAAGTGACATGCATAAGTATGAGAAAGCAAAGATGGAAGAACAAGACCTCATGCATTAGAGAACACTCGTGTTGAAACTTATATATGGGCATATGGGCTCAATTAGGGAACCAATTTCCAACACAGCTATATAGTATAACACATGAGGTATCAGTTGGTGAAACGATCTTAATGCATAACAAAGGGATTTCACACGCCAAAGGAATCAAAAATAGTATAATTGGATCGTCCATAAGTCCAGTATACCTTATTTGGCAATCTCAAACGGACAATCTGGAAACAAGATGGACCAGTTCCAACACTGGGATAGTTATAAGGCTAACTAAGGAACATACTCAAGCAATGGCTACAAGAGCTAACCAGCAGAAGACATACAAAAAATGGAACAAAGTCAGTGTTCACTTATGGCTCGCTTACAATATTCATAGCTTGACTTTGGGCTATGGATCGATGGGAAATAATGCAGCAAAACGAGACACTGAATTCATGGTACTTGGTATAAAGGAAAGAGGATGGATTATGTCTACAATACACAGGACGGGGGAAACATACAAGCAACAATCACAATGGATACAAATGCAAACTATGGATGGTGGCCATTTTTGAAAACAGCTACAAGCAGCAATACAGTTACAAGCATAAGGAATGTGACTTTGGACTTGGAATGGAAATAACCACAACACCAAAAACTCAAGGACATGGATCAACAAGAAACATCATATGGACAGAAATGGTACCAAACAAGCAAATGGGCTACTTTTGCAATGGAGGGAGCTGGGCAGTATTTGACACAGAAATTGGTTATCGATGCAATTACTATGTCTCACATCGTAATTGGGCTTTGGAATCGAGATACAATGTATAAATGGACATTTTTGGGCTAGTTTTTATCTTTGCAAATTTTAGTAGAAATAATGTGATATCAATTTTGAGTATATTACTCAATTTTGATAATAGGTCATATGATGTAACGACCCGACCGGTCGTTCCTTGAGATTTACCCCATTTCCCCTATTTCTGCATTTGTTATGTATCACTATCCTATTTTTGATGTATTGGGTCAGTTGATTTGGGTCCGGAGTGGTTATGGTGAGAGTTTAGGAATTTAGCCTTTTAAAGTAGCCTAATAGTTGAGAAAGTCAACTGAGAGTTGACTTATTGGTAAACAACCTCGGAATGTGGATTTTATGGCTCGAATAGCTTCGTTAGGTGATTTGGGACTTAGGAGTGTGTTCAGAATATTTTTGTGATGTCCGATGTAGAATTAGGCTTGAATTGGCGAAAGTTAGTTTTTGGCGATTTCCGATCGACAGTGGAAATTAGGCTATCGAGGTCGGAATGGAATTCCAGAAGTTAGAACAGGTTCGTAATGTCATTTTGGATATGTCTGCAAAATTTCAAATTAATCGGAGGTGTTTTGGTTGGTTTCGGCGTAGTTGGCGAATTTTAGAAGTTTCAAAGTTCTTAGTCTTGAATTTGATGTAAATTTGGTGTTATCGTGTTGTTTTTGGTGTTCCGAAGGCTCGACTAAGTTTGAATGATGTTATGGGATATGTTGGTATGTTTGGTTGGGGCCCCGAGGGGCTCGGGATTGTTTCGGATGGTTGACGGGAAGTTGGAGTGGATTTTGGAAAAGCTGTTGTGCTGTTGCTGGTGTTTTCGCACCTGCGAAAGGGGAGTCGCAGGTGCGATCACGCAGGTGCGGAAATGGGGATCGCAGGAGCGAGTTTTGCCTGTATAGGAGAAGTCCGTAGGTGCGAGGATTTTTGTCGCACCTACGATGTTGCAGGTGCGAAAGTTAGGTCGCAGGCGCGAGGTTGGGCCGTTAAGTTGGTTATCGCTGGCGCGCACCCTGGGACCGCAGATGCGGGTCCGCAGGTGCGGTCAATATTCCATAGGAGCAGAAATGACTGTGTAGAACAGTATAAAAGGACCCCCCTCTGCGAAATTTATTAAGTTTTCATCAAATTGCATGCGGGGGAGTCCATTGAAGAGGGTTTTGAGAGGGGATTTCCAGGTTCTTCAGCTAAGGTGAGTTCTTTGATTTGTTAATCCCGTTCCTATGCTATTTTTATTGAGATTAGGCTTGAAAATTTAAGGTTTTGGGTAAGAAAAGTTGGAAAAATGGGAGGAAGGAATTGGGACTTCTTTTGAAGTTTTGGAATGGCAATTGTGGTCCGATTTTAGTGTTCTTGGTATGTATAAAATCGTGGGAGGACGAGGGTTCTAGTGATGTAAAAATTTTCGGATTCTGAGACGTGGTCCCGGGGCTCGGGTTTGGCCGAATTTCGAGATTTTTTTTTAAATTTGATGATTTTCGATTGGGTTGTGTTCCATGAATATATTTTGATGATNTAAGCCGTGTTTGGGGCCTCGTGCCGATCTGTTTAGACCCTTTAAGGGTGTTTTACTGCTATTTTCCTCACTACCTGTTGATGGTTTTACTCAGCATCATTATGCATACTGTTTTATTTGAAACTCAGCCTGATTTACACTACATGAGCATTAAAATGATATTTTCGGGTCGAGTACCCCGTTCTATTACTTCGTCCGAGGGGCTTTTTGAGTGGTTCCACCGAGTGTGGCCGAGGGCCAAGAGTGATGGTGAGGTGCTGAGTGATATTAGCGCTTGGGCTGAAGGATCCCCTCCGGAGTCTGTACACACCCCTAGTGAGCGCACCGAGTGCGAGTGATTGAGTGATTGGGAGGCATGAGTGGCTGTGAGGTGCTGAGTGATTGTGAGGTGCTGAGGGATTGTGAGGCATGCCCGGGGGGCTACTTATGATTTTACTACATTCATTTGCATATCGAATCTTTGTTTTAAAGTTACTAAAAATGTGCATTGTTTTAAGAACTTTTATGAAGTTGATTTCGAAGGCATGATGATTTCGGATATCTATGTATACTATTGGAAAGTAAGGCTATGTATATTGTGACATTGATTTTTATGTGGTTCCTTGCTACTTAGGCTTGATTTATTTCCATTACTACTGAGTTGGCGTACTCACATTACTCCCTGCACCTCTGTGTGCAGATTCAGGAGTAGATATCGAGCCTTAGCTTATACATATATCGCACGGAGCCGTATCGTGGGGATTTAGAGGTAGCTGTTCAGCGTTCGCAACATCTCTGCCTTCCCTTCCTGTTGTATTTATCTTTGATTCGGAGTTTTGTATCTTAATACTTTATTTTGGCTTATTTCATTAGATGCTCATGACGTGTTGGTTCCGGGTTTTGGGGGATGACAGTACTGTATATATAAAACTTGCTTATTATGTTAAGTAAACTTTCTGCATGTTGTTATGAATTGCTTGAAACTTAAATGGGATTTTCAAAGAAATTGTGAACACGCGGTAGTCGGCTAGCCTAGTTCCACGATAGGCGCCATCACGGCCGATTAGGATTTGGGGCCGTGACAGTAGTAGTCATATATTATCATCTTACACATCGTAAGATAACATGTTGTTTTGTTTTATTTTATTATATATATAAAAACTAGCCCTAGGCACTGCCTAGTGAATTTCTAAAAAAATAAAATAATCCGGTCCACCCCCCATTAAAACTAAACGACGTCGTTTAAGAGCTAGACAATCCTGGCTGTTGGTCTTCCATAGATCCAACAGCCCGGAACTCATCCCCTCTTTTAGTATATAAGTGTCCTAAGCTGTCCTACCCCCCTCATTTCAAACTCCCCCTCTCTCACATCTCTTTCTCTAAGCCTCACCTAAACCCTAGCCACCCTACCACCCTCTGCCTTAAGCCGCCGTCGGAATTCGCCTATGGCAGCGGCGACACCTGAAACCGCCCACAAACCACCCCTATCAACTCCCCTCACTCTTCATAGACTCCCCCACTAATCAGAACCCCAAAACCCCATGAAAACAAGTAGGTTTTGAGCTTGAAAAGAACCAAAAACCCTAGCTCCGTTGCTGGAAATCGCCTACGACGGAATCCCAAAACCACCCAAACTTACCCCATACTCCCCTCACCCTCTTGAATCTCACCCTACCAATTAAACCCCCAAATACCCCACCAAAATCAACAGATCTTAGATCCGAAAATGCAGAAACCCTAGAGTTGCCGCCGGAAATCGCCTAAGGCGGCGGCAGAACCCTAAACCTACCCAAAACCTTACCCTACAACCACCATACCCCCTAGAACCCTACTTTACCCACAGATCTCAAAAATCCCCCACTAAAAACCCTAGATCTTAGATCTAAGATCTTCCAAAACCCCAGATCTACCTTCCCTTTCTTTTTTACACCTAGTTCGTCAAAAAATCCTCCTGTCAAGTTTCCATCAAGGATCTCAGATCCCAAATAGGAGTCTTGGCATGAGGGTTTTTAGTGGCTAGATTTCCCCTTTTCCCCAAAACAGTTTAGGTATAATTTCTGTCTTTTTCCCTTTTTCTTTTCTATTTTTTTAATTTACCTTTATTATTACGTGTTTTATCTTTATTTTTATGTTTTTATTATTACTGTTTTTATGTGTTTGCTGTTATCTCCTTTAAAATTAATTAAATAAAATTACTGTTATTTTTATTTTTATTTATTTGCTGTCTTATTTGGTAGTTGTTAAGAACTGGGCCTCACTGAAATGGCCCATTACATTTGGCTCAGAAATTGGGCATGTATTTGATAGACATGCCCATATCTTTGTTAAAGATTAAGAGCCCAAGGTCTTTAGATCAAGAGTCACACGACTCAGGCCCAGAACCAGTCTGGTTCTGCGGAAATTCCAAGGCCCTTAGGGGTCAATTTTGGAATCTTAATTTTGATATTTTCAGTAAATGAATAGAAACTTCCATAATAGGGACAACTGTCCCAATGCTGAGTAAGAAAGGATAGGGATAAAATCCCAAATATTCGAAAATTGGACAGTTGTCCATTTTCTGAGATAAGAAGGTACTATAAAGTGGACACATGTCCATATTTGTTAAGGAAAGATGCCTTTTGTCACGCCCCGAACCTAGGGGGCGAGACCGGCACCCGGTGCCTCACCTATCCTTGCGTACCAACTTGCGACTAAGGGACTCTGAACATATAATGTCATACTTTGGCCATGGGCCACATTTCAAGACAATTTCAAATGCTGACTAAACATTAATATAATGCTGGGCGACAAGGCCGTCGTAACTACTACAGTTGGCAAACCAACAAAATATACATAAAAGGCCTACAAGCCTAACATACTACACTAACTGACATGATATGCCTACAAGCCTCTACTGATGGATATAGTGTGACCGAAACAGGGCCACAGTATACTCATATACAGATATATAGATGTACATAAAGATATAGACTCGGCAACTCCGAAGGGTATGGAGCTTACCGATCAAGCTGAACTCGGGAAACACCTAATGAGGAGGTATACCCGTCTGTCTGTCTGAACCTTCACGCATGAAATGCAATGCCCCAAGAAAAAGGACGTCAGTATGAAATAATGTACCGATGATGTAAGGCAATATACTGAAGCTTAACTGAACTGATAATATAACAACTGAAAGAAACCGGAAGTCAAAGATAATATGAAGATATGCTTACCTGCTGATACTGACTCAACTCTCTCAATATAATAAGTAAAATAGCTGTTCGACCTTATAAGGCTCGATATATATATAACTGCTCTGCCGTAGTAGGATCGCTCATAGGAGCTCAGCCATACTACGCTCTGTATCTCGACCAACTGGGACTCGCTCATAGGCACTCGGCCACAGTAGGCTCGGTATATAACTTACCATCTGATCAGAGGTTGCCCAATAGGGGCCTGCCCATCGATTATAGCTCGATGGTAATGAAAATACTCTAATACTGTATATATAAAATTTCTTCTCTCTTGACTAGAAAAGGAAATACTCAATTGAACATGAAGTCCCGATAAGGAGAATATTACTATAACTTACAAGACTAGGAAAATATACATAAGTTCCGGGATATGAATTTTTCTTTATGTCTTGTTATCAAACTCGTGTAATTATAAGATCATGCAAAATGAAGGAAGATCCTAGCCTTACCATACCTGAACCGATTCTCTTTTGCAGAAACACATAATGACAGATTGAAATAGGGAAAAATTCGTATTTATATTCTTGAAAAAGATTGTATCGGGTTTTATTTGAATATCATAACACGTTGGATCTTGTAGCATTTCTCTTTGAAATTTCACGTTGGATCTTGTAAGGTTTCAAAGACATTTCACGTTGGATCATTGTTATCTCTCTTTTAATAGCATAGAAATGTTATTTTGCTTAACTTTGCTACTTTTTCAATAAAGAGACCAAACAATCTTTATGTGTTAACAAGTTATGACTTTGTCTAGTGACTCATTTTGTATAATTTTCCTCCTTGACTAAGCTTATGCCATGTGGCAATCCCCAAAATACTCTTATCAACTTAATACCATAATTATCTCCACTATTAATTAATTATCCACATAATTAAGGACTATCTCAAATTACTTAAAATACTACCCACTTTTAACATACCTTATACACCTTACTATCATGGTCATGTGGTACCTTGTATGACACTAGCCCATAAATACCGAGTATTTTAGCTCAGGCCGTATTTTATCCCAACATGTCAAACTTCGACAAAATTCTTTTTTTTCGATTTTCCTACCCTCTCACTTTCACGAATTTACTTATCCCTTGTTTGAAATAGCATAATACCTATAATTCAAAAAATAATCTCATTCCCGAGCTTACGTCGTTTAACTTATGACGAAACATCAACGTACAAAAATATGGGACGTAACATCTCATTTCCGATTTTATATCAATTTACTTATGGCGTACTTCCGTGTACGAAAACATGGGGTGTAACATCATTCCCCCCTTTGGAACATTCGTGCTCGAATGTTGACTGATGCACTTATCATTCTCATAACCCATAGTTCTTGCGAATACTTAGTACTCCTCTTTCCATCTAGGCGACTGTTCTGTGAACGAATCCCAAAGGCCAGGGCATTCCCCCTTTAAGCCTCTTTCTCACACCACGACTTGTAGTCGGAATCCTTCTAATCTCGTAACTGTTGCTACCTTCTATCATGCAGACTTTACGACTCTAACTTTGTATGTGCGCCTATGCGACTCTTCTCTTCTCTTTCCTCCAGCTTTTAGCCAATATCTAGGCTTCACTTTGTGAACATATACAAAATTATGTCAATCTGTCCCTCTGGGAGTCATTAGCTTTACTACATCTACGTAGGCCATACTATACCTTAATTCTTACTTCAATTTATCATTACTGAGGTCTGCTACCGAACTCCAGGTTACTCTCATTGTTTATCCTATATGCATAAAGCTAAGTCCTTTAACGCTTCATCATTCTGCTCATTCTAAGACATATGGACTAATCTTATCTTGTACTTTATATATTTTTCCCATCCATTATCGATTCACCTTAATGTTGATCTACAATATTCCATTGATAACTTGAATTTTCTTATGTAATACCTTGCCACTAAGGCTTATGTTGCATCTTGGAATATTTGAAGTGATTTTCCATAATCGTATTTCATAGTATCTAGATGTGATTCACCTTACGGGGGTATTCTAACCTCGTGCCGTCCACGAAATCTTTTCTCCTTATCCCTTTTTTATTCAAATCATTATTCAATTGAAGGCCCAAACGTAATCTTTTATCTGTCACAATTACATTTTATTTTTTTTATTACCAGGTCAACATTCAATTTCTTCTAAATACTACTAGTCATAGAATCCTTTGAGCTCATTCAGGCTATACTAATCTTTACTTAATTTAGAGAACCCATCAGCTCTCTCTCATTTTTGTTGGCTTATCCATTCTCTTCACCTTCTCACTTGCCATTTCTTATCCTTACTCCTATCTTCCTACAATCTTGTCGCTCTGCCATACTTTAGCTTGCGAACCATACATATCCATTTATATTACTCGCAACCTTCCTTCAACTTATTGTACCATCGATTTCCTTGTGTTATCTTGGCACATCAAGTGAGACATCACATCGTCTCTAACTCTTCTTTTACTTTCTTAACTATCCCTCTCGATACCTAGAAACCATAGGCTGTAAGATATGCCACTAACGATGCCTCTATCGTTCCTGGATATTGAATCCCCGCGCTTCTAGCCTTCTATTTGAAGTATGGACTATTCATAACCTTCTGTATTTGTGTATCTCGCACGTCATTCACCTTTACCTTACTTACTTTAAAGTATCACATCATATATTCTATCTCTTTCATGACCTCCCTTCCACCTAGATATGATTCACATCCACAACTTGAACTTCTATTATAATACTTGCACCTCTTTACATGATTCGATGAGAGTTTCATACTGACTTCTTATGAGGTTGGTACTCTTCTAACTGTCTTTATCATAGAGCCATTATAGAATATGGCTACTGTACTATCTCTCTTGTACCTATATATTAAGGGTGATCCTACAATGTTCTTAATTACGATTTCTATAATTTCCCGGCCCAATAACCATACTCCTAATTTACTTGGTTGAAGTAACTCTTTAGCTTCTTCTTCCTTCTGATCAACCTTTATGTAGGCTTAAGCTATCTTCCGATCTGCGGCTCATGGTGTTAGTTAATACTTTATGGACGTTATGGAATATCCATGACACAATATTCTAACGATTCAATCCTTTGTTTATGACCTGGACTCAATTCTTTCTTTTATATTATACCGGAGTCTTCTACGACTGTATGATTGTCAAAATATATGTTGCATGGATAATACTATGAACTCTTAAGTGTGTTCATAATGTAACTTACTCTGGATCGTTGATCGAATAATTCCTTTCGTTCCTTCTCAGCTTTCTTTAAACGTAAGCTATTACTTTTTCTGGTCTTTCTGCCCCCTTGTTGCGTGCATACTTAGCTTACCTTAGTGCCCACACATACTGGAATTCCATACAAATATTATCTTGAATAATATTTCTAATTTTACTTTCCGTTCATTAGCCACGGTAGGTGCCACTCCTTATGGAGTGCATACAATGTTGTTTTGAGACTGTTGTTATAAGACTATTTCCTCTTTAGGTCACTGAGTTTAGGTTGAAGCCTTCTTCCTTATTTCCTCAGCTAGTCTTTCATTGTAGTAATTAGGGAGGACCCTATGACTCTTTTAAAGCTGCGAGCTTATTACATCATATACTCAATGAAATTTTTGATGCCCCTCCCCACCTATAATTATACGCGGTTACTTACTTCCACGCCCTTGTGCTTGTATGGTTGCTTCTGAACTTGATATTTTGACCATCTTCCCAGTGGCACTCTCTTTTATTTCCGTGATACTCATATGATTCCTTTAACTACCCCAACTCCTATCCGAGTATTTCTCAAGGGTTTCGATGTCATATCTGCGAGACTGAACTCCCCATGTTGGGGTTCACTATGTTTATTTTACATGGTCTGTTGATTTACTGTAACCTCTTGTCTAGCCATAACTAGACTCTTCCTGAATCAACTCCTGACTACTCTTTGGCCCATTCTCATATCAATATTTTGCGTAATATTTCTTGGTTCATTTCCTTTGTCTTAACTTACCTTCTCGCACTAGCTCCTTATTTATCAATAACATCCCGAGCAGGAACCCCTACTTCCTTTCCTTGACGTCGTGTTTGCATAAAGTTCTGGAATCGTAGCATATCTGTAGGATTCGGATAAGTGCAATCCCATTCCTTTCTCATTTTTATCGCATTCTTCTTTTACCATTCCATAGTTACTAGAACCACTTAATTCTGACTTAATGCCAAATCACTGCATATTCCTCCCTTTAGGGAATTACTACGATTTAGTGCTACGATGGTCTACGTATAGATTTTTTACCTCTTTGTCTTTGGCGTCTTTTCACATCATGGATGACCCTTACTCACCTTACCGTAATCCTCTTGTACCAAGGATACAAATTTCTCTACTCGCGAGGGTGACATTTAGTAAACTAGCACACATAGTCCCTTAAGCTTAACTTTTCTCAAATTGCTTGCTTTAGAGAAGAGTCTTCATGAATAACCATTCTCTGAATTTCTCATGAATCTTCTTCTGTTATCCATTTATTGTCGCTGGAACTCAATCTTTGAAATTCCCATGATGCCGACTATTATCAAATCCCTCAGTTCCTAATTCATGTTTAGTTTATCTTGTTCAGCAGCCCATACTGATTCCTATTACTCTGGGTTTAACTTTTCCTTCTGGTAATCACGTTAGAATCACGAACTTATTTTTTTAAAACGAGGATATAACTTTATGGCCTATATTCTTTTGTTGTCTCAAGGCCTGTCACCTCTCGTATTTTCCTTCACTTGACTATAGACTCTGTAATACTGTCAACTTTTTGATCTACCGTTATTATCCTTGTTTTGATCTACCGTTATCATCCATGTATCACATCTTACTCACAATGCTTCCTTAACTCCCTTCTTATTTACCTGCTAACATTTCTTTCTATCATTTTATTCTGAACACTTCAACAAGACATTCTTTTTCCTTTAGCTCCCCTTGCTCCATCCACTAGCCCTTCGAGTTGCCTAACATTCCTTCTTTACTAGGGACGGTAGCCACACTAAGCTAATATTTATCCCTTCCTGATTTCTAGTGCCTATCTTTGTAGTACTCATATCTAGCTATACCATTTTAGAGTGCACCATCTGGGTGTCTACAAGGAGATCTATTACCACATTTTCCATATCCTTTGGAATGTCAGCTAATACTAACATTCCATCCAACATTTTGGGTTACTTTAACCCTAGCTAGATCCTGATACATCGTACTTTTCTTAAACTATATCTGTTGTCTCCATGAAGCATAATTGAGATGGATGTGAGTAATTGTACATACCTCAGTTACAATTGAAGGTAACTCAAAAATTCTTATATTTATTTATTGTTAATCTTCGTTAACCGGGTACATCGTACCCTTCTTCACCTTGCATCTTTTACTTGCTGAAACTTGTGTCTACCTTTCGATTCTCTTATTCCTTTTTAACCGTAAAAGTGGATAGACATTCTTGTCTAAGGTATCATTATCAAGAAACTTACACGTCTTAGTACATACCTGCCTCATATTTATCCATCATAAGCATGATGCAAAAATCGAGTTCCTATGACTCAACACTTCCATAGCCATATCTCTTACCAACCGTCTTTCTGGATGTAGGTATCACCTTATTATGAATAAAATAGAGTTTAATAATTTGAATTCTTACAACTGAGCTCAACAACACGATCTAGAGTAAGAAGAAAGAGTGACAATCCTAAATACCCTGTAGCCTCCTACTTATAAGTGTGATGCACAACACACTCATAAACAAGACTCTACAAGACACGACTTGTAAACTCCCTGGGACAGAACTGCTCTGATACCACTTGTGTCACACCCCGAACCTGTGGGGCGAGACCGGCACCCGGTGCCTCACCTATCCCTGCATACCAACTTGCGACTAAGGGACTCTGAACATATAATGTCATACTTTGTCCATGGGCCACATTGCAAATGCTGACTAAATATTAATATAATGCTGGGCCGACAAGGCCGTCATAACTACTACAGCTGGCAAACCAACAAAATATACATAAAAGACCTACGAGCCCAACATACTGCACGAACTGACAGGATAAGTCTACAAGCCTCTACTGATGGATATACTGTGATCGGAACAGGGCCACAATCTACTCATAACATATTATACATAAATATATAAGATGTACATAAAGCTCTAGACCTGGAAACTCCGAAGGGTATGGAGCTTACCGATCAAGTTGAACTCGGGCAACACCTAATGAGGAGGTCTACCTGTATGTCTGTCTGAACCTGCACGCATGAAATGCAGCACCCCCAGAAAAGGGACGTCAATACGAAATAATGTACCGATGATGTAAGGCGATATATTGAAAGCTGAACTGAACTGATAATATAACAACTGAAAGCAACTGGAAGTCAAAGATAATCTAAAGATATGCTTACCTGCTGATACTGACTCAACTCTCTCAATATAGTAAGTAAAATAGCTATCCGGTCTTATAAGGCTTGGTATATATATAATTGCTCTGCCGTAGTAGGCTCACTCATAGGTGCTCAGCCATACTACGCTCTGTATCTCGGCCAACTGGGACTCGCTCATAGGCCCTCGGCCACAGTAAGCTCGGTATATAACTTACCATCTGATCAGAGGTTGCCCAATAGGGGCCTGCCCATCGATTATAGCTCGATGGTAATGAAAATACTGTAATACTGTATATATAGACTTTCTTCTCTCTTGACTGGTAAAAGGAAATACTCAATTGAACATGAAGTCCCGATAAGGAGAATATTATATCACTTACAAGACTATGAAAATATATGTAAGTTCTGGGATATGAATTTTTCTTTATGTCTTGTTATCAAACTCGTGTAATTACGAGATCATGCAAAATGAAGGAAGAGATTAGCCTTAACATACCTGAACCAATTCTCTTTTGCGGAAACACGTAACGACGGATCGAAGTAGGAAAAAATCCGTATAGTATTCTTGAAAAAGATTGTACCAGATGTTTTTTTGAATTAGCATAACACGTTTGATCTCGTAGCATTTCTCTCTGAAATTTCACGTTGGATCTTGTAAGGTTTCAGAGAAATTTCACGTTGGATCATTGTTATCTCTCTTTTAATGGCATAAAAATGTTATTTTGCTTAACTTTGCAAAGTCCTATACTTTTCCAATAAAGAGATCAAGCAATCTTTATGTGTAAACAAGTTATGACTTTGTCTAGTGACTCATTTTGTATAATTTGCCACCTTGGCTAAGCTTATGCCATGTGGCAATCCCAAAAAGACTCTTATCCACTTAATACCATAGTTATCTCCACCATTAATCAATTATCCACATAATTAAAGACTATATCAAATTACTTAAAATACTACCCATTTTTGACATACCTTATACACCTTACTATCATGGTCATGTGGTACCTTGTATAGTATTAGCCCATAAATACCGAGTATTTTAGATCATGCCGTATTTTATCCCAACATGTTAAACTTCGACAAAATTCATTTTCTTCGATTTGCCTATCCTCTCACCTTCATGAATTTACTTATCCCTTGTTTGAAATAGCATAATACCTATAATTCCCAAAATAATCTCATTCCCGGGCTTACGTCGTTTAACTTACGATGAAACATCGACATACAAAAATGTGAGACGTAACATCTCATTTCCGATTTTATATCAATTTACTTATGGCTTACTTCCATGTGCAAAAACATGGGGTGTAACACCTTTTCCCTGATTTTAAGGAATGCTGGCAGATTCCTTTTTGGTACCCTAACCCTTATCCCTTTCACTCCCTCACTCTATATAAACACTCACCTTTTTCTTCATTAGAGACGGATATACTTACACCCTACACCTAGATAAATACATATACTCATACACATAAAATTTTCCTAAAATTACTAAGTCTACACTGCTTTTAAGTTCTTTGGCTTTCAATTTTCAAAACTTCTGAAAAACTAGTATTGGTATTTTTGAAATAAAACCAAAAAAAAAAAAATTAGATTACTCTCCTACTGTTTTGTCAAGCTGGGACTAGGAATTCTTGGGCATTCTACCTGATTTCCTGTTTGCTATTACTCAAGTTTTTCAGAGACATATTTTCTTTATCCATTTGTTTTCTTGCTGCTATCAATGTACTATTCTATACAATGTAAAGGTTTAATCTCGTTGTTATCCTGATTATGAATTTTCTTTTCATCAAGAGTTTGTGTTTTGTTTAAGTATATTCTTGTATATAATTTAAATTGCCGCATGAATAATGTGGTTTAAGGTTGTTTAGTTGGAAGTTATGTACAAACTCATGTAGAACTAGTCATTTACGCTGTTTGTTCTATTTAAGTTATAGTATCATTATGTTGAAATGTTCTGAAAACTGCAAAAAATCTGTTTAAAAATTCATAAATTCATAAGATCTATACGTCCGTATGTAATAGTAGAAACAAAAATAGCATTTTTTAGAAAACTTGTTAAAGTAGTAACAGGTAGATTCATTATCACTATTCTGTTAGTAAAGATGTAATAATTCAGCTCTTTCTGCATTTTTTTGTACAATGCGTTAGTTTAATATATTAGTAGCTTTACTATGTTGTTTTAAAAAAATTAAATATAGTAATTCCAATTCAATTAATTTTAGATCATGAAAAACTATTTTTTACGAGCAAACTGGACAATAGGCTATAATACATTTTCAAGCCCAAATTCGACGGGGTACATGGAATTGTATTCTAATTCCCTGCTAAATAAAATGAGTTGATTATTTGATTAAAGGCCTTTACACTTTGAAGTTTCAAATGCACAATAATTTTAAACTTATCATTTTATAAGAAATAAAAACTTAGGAAATCAGTAGAAAATCATCGAATTTAACCAGATTTTTTATTTACTTTACTCGCGTCCCAAACCCCCTTAGCTTTCTATTTTAAAAGATAAATAAAATATAAGTAAAATTTTATAATTGCTACTAAAAACTTTAGTCTCAAACTCGTTCAAACAAATGTGTATTGGACCAGAGTCATTTGGACTCAGTCGTTACCCGGCCCAAGTCATCTTTTATTAATTTCAGTTAGTTGTTCATAAAATGTGCATTGGGCCAGAGTCATTTGAACTCATCATCAGGCCCAAATCTTCCCGAATTAAATTCGCTTAGTTGATTGAATGCTTAATAATATGTGTATTAGCCCAGAGGTCGTTTGAACTCAGCCGTTATCCGGCCCCAAATAATTTTCGATTAAGATTCAGTTTAGCTGGCCCAAATAATTTTTTTGTGTGTACTGGGCCAGAGTCCATTTTGGACTCATCCTTTATCAGGTCCAAACTCTCTTAATTATGGGCCTGTTCGGCAGCTAATACATAAGCTGCCCCATTTAATTTAAATATATGTATCACATGGTATTGGACTTTCACACCTAATTACACGAAATAGGGTACTTAGCTTAGAGACATAACCATAACTTTAGATATACCTGTAATTGAACTAATTATTACAATTATGTACACGCACGCGTGACATAGTTGTGATGCCAAAAACAAACCAAGGTACACATTCGCGTGACCACGGTCAAATATTCTTAGTAAATAAAACGCGTTAATCAAACACTCGTAGAAATGCTTTTAGGCGCGATTTTTTAAATCACGGTCATCCCGATTTTTTTCAAATAATACAAGGTACGTGTTCGCGCGACTTTGACCAAATTTTTTCTTAAATAAACTAAGTGTCGTGAATTGTGTACACGTACGCGTGACATGATTTTGGAATCAAAACTAAATAAGTATACTTATGTGTAACTCAGATAATTCTTTAAATACGAATAATTGAGTAATTAGAAGCGGTAAAAGGTAAAATAAATATAGGTCCTAAAATGAGCAATTAAATAATTTAAGCCAAGTATAAATTGGTAAGTGACCGTGCTAAAACCACAGAATTCGAGAGTGCCTAACACCTTCTCCAGGGTTAACAAAATTCCTTACCTGGTCTTCTGGTTTCGCATACTTTTAACGAAGTCAAAATTTTCCTCGATTTGGGATGCTAAATAAATGGTGGCTCGGGACACCGTAAATAAATAATTCCAAGTGGCGACTCTTAATTAAATAAATATCCCAATTCAAATAATGTCACTTAAATTGAAAAAACTCCCTTATCCCATACCCTTTCGGGAAAAAAGAGGTGTGACAGCTCTGGCGACTCTGCTGGGGATCGAACCTAGAATCTCTGGTTCAGGGTTCAAGAATTCGAGCTTTTTAATGTGATTTTTACTTGGCTTTATTGATTATGATATTAATGTATTTGTGGGTCTAATGTGCTAATTGCCACTCATTTACCGCTTTGATATTATTTGAACCGTATTAAACTGTCTTCTTACGCCTCCCTTCCGAGTCTTCTAAAAAATGGTGCACATGTTCGCGTGGCCCGCTTTTTTTGTTAGAGGTCATACCAAATAGAACGAGGATGGATCAGCCACTAGGCCAGGTAGACTTTCTTGCTCCCGGTACGTCGCTCCAACCTCGGCTCGAGTTGTCTGCTCGGGTAAGCCAGGTCTAGAACACACCCTTAGGTTTAAACCTAGAATAGCAAAGCCTCATGCTGGATCCCGAACGCTTGTCTGCATCATGTGCATTTGACTTAGAGGACTCAACACAGGGGTTGGGTCCGTCTAGGACAAGTGTACCCAAAATAAAAGATCATCCTGATACATCTTGCCTGTTACGTGTGTATTCATTTGTTTCGTCTTGTTTGTTGACCGGTTAAGAGAATAAGAACAACAGAAAAACCAAGAGTGAGGTAGAATAGAAAATTCACCCTGTTTTGAAAATCCCAGTATTTGAAAATGCCTCTAAACTCTGCCAAAATTTTTGAAAAAGAGAGAAAGAAAATGTATTTCAAAAAGGTTTACCTTGAAAATGGTAATGACAATTATATTTGATTTTGTGGTTCTAAAAATATGTGATTTATTTTTATACTAGTTTTTAGGTAATAGATGCTAAGTGTGATCTAGGAGAATAAGGTAAGAGTAAAGAAAAGTAGTGATATGCAAACCAAGCTGTTACAAAACTGGGTCTCGAGTTGGCTGAAGTAGGGCCTCGAGGTCGAACTATAATTCCTAACAAAGGACGGTCGATGGAGGAATAACAGTATGGAGGGCCTCGAGGATAATCCTTTGTGATCAATAATGAGAAATAAATGAAAAACAATTAATGAACACGATAAATGAAAGTCAATGAATCCGTAGAACAAATGTTGAGTATGTTAAGAAGGCAGAGAATGTTCTTGTTGTATTCAATATTCATGTGTCCCAAAAATGACAGGGATCCCCTTTATATAGGAGGGGGAATCCCAATATAGTACATGTGTAATTATTACAAAGAAATACAACTGGTACAACTATTTAATGGCTTGGTACGGACTTGTACCACTCTTGCAGACTTGGCCAGCTTTAGCCACGTGCCCTTGGGAATTTCCAGCCTTTCCATGATGGTCATCGATTTATACTTCACTGGGGTCGAGCACAATGATCCTTCGATGTGCTTACTCGAGTGATACACCTCGGGATCGAACAATGAATTCTGCTTCGGGCTCCTCGAGGCCAGTCATGGGATACCATAACAGTCCCAAAATCGGACTCCCCGATTTTGGCCGTACACAGATAATCCCCGCGTTTCTTAGAATGAAATGATAAGAAACGATCTTGAGTTCTTTCCTCTTTGATATCCTCATTATTACGTCAGTGCAATGAGATCATTAAATGTCGTGACACAAAGGCTGCACAGTGGTCGCTGTCAGCACGATTCTCGAAAAGCCCACGAACAGTTATTGGTCGACCTTTCCGCTTCTCTAACATGCTCAAACGATTCCTATAAATACTTCCATTTTCCATCTTTCAAATTTTTACAATACCTTCAAGCCTTCAAATTTTTGCTAACTGTTTCTTGCTTTCACTCTTCTTCTGTGTTCACTTCTTCATCTTCTTGCTTTGGAAATTTGTTATAGCCATGGACAAACTTCTAACATGGTCCCTCAAAAAGAGGGAATCACTTCTTCGTCATGCCCGTCTAAGGGAAAATAAAAAGTGCCTCCCCGTATTGAGGATTGCATTCCCGGTTCCTGCGAGACATCCTCCAATTTCAAAATTGATAAACCAACCCCGACGCCGAGCCTATGCGAGCCCATATCTCGGTACATAAATGTGGTGACCGACGTGAAAAAGGTGAAGATATATTGCTGCTGGGGGGAAGCGGTACAAGTAGAAATCCATTCATCTGAGGAAAGCATAGTTACACATAAAGCTGGCTTCCTCAGCGTATATACGTATCCTTTCACTTTAGGCCCCGTAAATTCTTCTTCTCCATCGATAGACCCAGTGATCCTCAATTTCTGTCGTCAGTATCGAGTGACGCTCGGTCAAATTTATCCTTATTTCTGGAGAATTATCTATATGATTAGATATTCCTCCAACATGGTTGGGGGGATGTTTTTCACCCTCGATCATCTGATCAGATTATATAGCCTTCGTCTCTATCGGGGGGCTTAGTAAAGCTGCAGCGTCGATCTGCCAAAGCATTTTTTGCCTGCATCGTTGAAGATAAAAATCGGGGATGGATGAGCCAGTTTGTTCGAGTCAGGACCTCGGACCTCATCCCTGCCGAGAAGATGCCATTCCCGGAGGAATGGAACATGAGACGTAAGTGTCCCTATATCGAGCATGTTTTATCACCTGAATCACCTCCTTTTATTCTTCTGAACTGACCCATTTGCTGTTTTACTTGATTCTCTTCTGATTGCATAGCAATCATGTGGTTCCCTGGTGCGGTCAAAGAACACCCGGGATGGGTTAAGCTCTTGGATTCCGTCTCTCCGTATAATGAACGCGTGTGGCGTGATTTGACAAAGACGCGGTGGCAGGCCAAGAATCATGGTATTCCCTCATCACTGTCAATTATAGATTTCTTATGAGTAGATTTCATGGCGACAAGTCTTATATTTTATTTTTGTGCAGGCCTCAGAGAATTTGTTTCGATGAGACCACCCCCTCCCGGAAAAGAAGAGGCCCAAAAACCTGCCAAGGGAAAAAAGAGGAAGAAGGAGACGCAGGCGGAGTCTCCGAAACCAAAGAAACCTAAGGCTCGAAAGCCTAAGACCGATGCCATGGTTTTGACCTCGGAAGCTGTAGAAAGTCTTCGTACTGAAGACGAAGATGATGTCAGTTGTCCTTTGGTACAAAGGGTAAGACGAAGCGTAGTTGCTTCAAAAGTTGCTGGGCAGAAGACTGCCAAGTCGGAGGAGGCCGATGCGGACCCACCTTGCACTGAGGAGACCCTCGAGGAGGGTTTGGGTGCAGTCCCCGAGCCAACCATTGGACAGGATGCAACCTGTGCCGGCGAATACCTGGTTGGAGGAGCCTATTCCAGGATTCTTCGAGGGCGAGATGAAGCCTCAATAGAAGTCAATGCCCTGGGCGATTTGGAATCGGGCCCGTCATTTTCGTCGGGGCAAATACGGGATGCCAAGAATAGGGAAGCACCCGATGTTGGGCATCTCAGGGAGAGGATGATTTATTCAAGGAATACTTTGTCGGTGTCGAAGAAGACACCGATATTCATGCCCTGGTTGCTCTTGAGGAGGCAACGATACTCCAAAAACGGGTAACTTCTCGATATATTATTTATGCTTCAAGTTTTTATTCTTGTTTTTCTAACTTTTCTCCTTTGTTCTGTAGGTCATGACGCTGTATGACCAGGCTTTCTCAAAGCTACAGGATGAGCTGACTTGTCGTGAGGAGGAGCTTGAGAAGCTCACATCGGAGTCAAATGAGCTGAAGGCTTTGTATGCCCGAAAAGAGGAGGAGTTGGTCGACCTCCGGGCAGTCTCAGAGAAGGCGCTCTAGGAGAGGGCTAACTTCATCGAGCATGTAATTTGGTATTTCACGAGCTTGTCTTTTATTGTTATAACTTGGTGCTTATTACCTCAATTCGGTATTTGCAGATTGAGCAAAAGGATGCCCTGGCGGGGAAGCTTCGGGGAGAGATCACGACCAAAGATGCCGAGATCCTAGAGCTGAAGCGGCACAATGATAGCGTGGCCTTGGAGAGGGACATTCTTCACGAGGAGCTAGCCTCGACTCAGGGTCTTCTTTGAGGTGCTCAAGAGGAAGCTGCCGCATTATCCACGGCCAAGTCTGAGGCTGATGCATTCATATCCTCGTACAAAGATGCTGCTGCCGCCGCAAATAATCGGGCCAGAGAGATATCCGAAGAGGCCGAGATCAAACTGGCTCGGGCTGTTGCTCATGCTCGTTTGGAAGCTAGGAGGCAGGCCCTTGAGGAGGTGCATGCCAGGGGTTTCAATTTCTCTACTGAGATTGAAGAAGCCAAGGCCTTGGAAGATGAATCAACAGTTTCAACTACTTCGGACGATGGCTCGACAAGCAACACGGGAAGTAGTGAGGATGAAGGATAGAATACTTTGACCTTTTTTACTTCTTCTTTTTTGTATGTGGGCTCCTCGGGGGAGTTTTGTAAAGCACTCTTGTAAATATATTTTTGAGAATGCAAAGGATTTCTTCGTTTCGTGTCTTCAAAACTTTTCCTTTTAGTGTTTATGCAAAAGTTAATCTTCGAATTTAAATTTAGCCCCTTCGAGCCCGGTCTCAGAGTAACGGAGACCCTCAAGATCGAGCTGTTCAGATTTCAGCTGCATACCTTTTCGAGGTTGATTTAACCCTTTGATCCCTTGAACGCTGTATGATAGCATCATTCTTATGATGCGACTGTGAACTGACTGAGGTGGCCCCATCGGTACGTTTTCCAAGATGTCATAATGGCTCTTTCAGAGCTGATTGGCTATCAGAGTAAATGAATAGTCGCCGCCTTTCTTATATATATTTGCTTTTTATTCATTGAGGGCTTTGCTGTTTGAAAAACTAATTTTCTCTTTGCAGTTCCTCTTCTTACATCATTTCTTCTGCTATCTCAGTTTGAAGATTTCACCCGAGTTTTCATCTTCTTTTACTTGCTTCATAGGAGTCATGGCTACCATGCCCAAATCTGCTCACCAGGAAGAGGGAAGCTCTACCTCTGCTTCCCGTCCGGCCGGTGGTACACTTCCGGCGTTTGGCGAGCTAACCTCGAACTATTTCATCTCGAGGAAGGACTTTATGTTAGAGAGACCTTTTGACGTTCCGGTCCATTTAGAACACACATTGAGGTTCATTTCATCAATAGAAGAGAGACACCTCGAGGCCGTGAGAAGAGACTGCGGATGGGAGAAGAGGTTATGTTGCAAATACTTTCTCGGGAAGAGGGTATCGTGGCCCATGTAGAGGGATTTTTGAATGTATACACGTACCCCTTTACGTTGGGCCTTCTCGACCGATTCATGCTCGAGTTCTGTCGAAGATATCGAGCTACCTTGGCTCAGGTCCACCCGTTTTTCTGGCGGATAGTGTTGATGATAAGATTCTTTGCAGAGAAGTCCGAGCTCGAGTTCACCCTCAGCCACCTCATCAGACTATATCGGCCTTTACATTACCGAGGTCTGGTTACACTATGACGCCGATCCACCAGTCCCTTTATCGCCAGTGATGATGAGGATGGGGACCGAGGGTGTATGAGTCGGTTTGTCCGAGTGAGGACTGTTGATATTATTCCTGTGGAGTTCCTTCCGTTTCCCGAGAAATGGCATTTTACACATAAGTGATACGCTGTACTATGCCATTTGTCGTTCTCAATGGAGTCAGAATCCGTAAAAATGTTTTCTTTCTTTCTCTGCAGCGATCCCGTGGTTTCCATAAGAGGTCCCCGACCTAGCGGATTGGACTCGGAAATTTGAAGCTTGTTCAACATATGATGAACGCAAGTGGCGAGATCTGTCAAAGGGCAGATGGGAAGCAAAAAACCATGGTATGTGCTGTATGGTTCCCTTCTTAAAGAATACTCCTCTTTATGTTTATTAATTTCTTTGCTGTAGGTAGTGGTGAATTTTATGAAGTGAGACCATGCCCTCTTGGAGATGAGGAAAGACCTTTGGCTTCGGAGCCAAGTCAAGGTAATAAAAGGAAAGGATCCTTGGTAGACGATGATGTTCAAAGTGAGGCATGGCCTGCCTAGAGGCATAAGGAAGATGCAACCATTGAGGAAGCTCTCGCATCATCAGCCTACGTACAAGTGGCGATGCGACCGAAAGGAACAACACCACATCGAAGGCTAGAATCGGGAAGTCTCCCGAGGCAGCTGGGCCTGCTGAACCCGGGGTCTCCAACCTCGGGGGAGAGGTTCCACGGGAGGGGATGATCGAAGGTCCTTTGCCACCATCTTCTTCTCCCTTCGAAGGTGCTTCAAAGGATGTTTAGGGCGGTTCAACTGCGGCCGATGAGACCAGACCAGCGGATGCACGCTCGACATTCGAGGAGGCTCAGTGACTCTGCTCTATGGTGAGCCTCAATGAACTTTTGGCCTTCTCAGCTTCATATTTTTATCCTTCTAACTGAACCTTCCTTCCCACAGGCCTTCGACAAGCTCAAGTGTGAGCTGCTTCGCTATGAGGCGAAGTTGCGGAAAGCCTTGGACGGGGAGAAATCTCTCAGGATTCTTTGTGATAAGAAGACAAGAGAGTTGATACACCTTCGATCGGAGATGAATCAAAGTCAAGAGTATGAGGGCAATCTCGAGAAGTAGGTAACCTTCATATTGAGGGAATATCGACTTCTTTTTCCACTTTCGGAAACTAATGTTTCGTCATCTCAATTGTAGAGAAAATCTGAGGCGCTAGAATACATTTGGGGCGAAATCAGCCAGGCCAATTTCGAACGCAACGAGTGGAAGGCACAAATAGGTTCTCATGTTGCGGCTGAATGGAATGCTTTGGGTAAGGCCTCCTCTCTCGAGATACAGCTTCATAATGCTCGAGGAAGCTACTCGGTTCAGACGAGCAGGATTACCAAGCTTGATACATACCTTTTGAAGATGAAGGTCGAGGTCGTGAAAGCTCGAGCTGAAGCCGAGAAGGTTCGAGAAAAATCTGATAAGAAGGTGGACATCTACCTGAAAGATGATGCCGAGGCTCGTATGAAGTTGGGGGAGGCTTCTGATTGAGAGAGACTGATCAATGATTATGCCCGATGAAAATCCCGGAGGGAAACCCTCGAGGAGATCCATGCTAGGGGCTTCGACCTCTCGGAGGAGATAGAGCAGGCCAAGGCAGATGAGTTCGATGCCATGTTCCTCTTTTTCGATGCCGAAGACAATGAGGAAGAGGCCAGTGAGGGAGCCGGTCCCCAGAAGGCCGATGGAGCTGTAGTCCTTGAGGGGAAGAAAGACTAAGTCCCCGAGAGTAAACTAGGCTTTTTCTTTCTGATTCTTTGCATAGGGATCTCAGAGAGCATTGTAAATGTGTCTTTGTATCATTATATATAAAAAATAAACCTTTCAGTTTTTCCTTTATATAAATTTCCACTTGTTTATGTCTTTGTTTTTGTTCTGAATCTTGATGCTCGACAATAATTAGTCCGATGAGTTGGACTTCGAAATGAAACCCTTGGGGTTTTGTGCTTGACGAGAAATTGGTAATAACTGATAGTTAACCTTTTAGGGCTCAGTCCTCAAGTCAAATTTTGACTCAGAATCGCTGACCCTTAGGTTTTTCAGATCGGCCCTAAGGCTCTTTAGCCAGGAGGCTTTTTGGGCTGGCCCTTAGGCTCTTACGCATTGTGTCGATGCGACCTCTAATGTGGCTATAGTTTTCCCTCGTTAAGACTTTTTTGAAGTTTTTGTGTTCGTCTGACTCTTCGACGACTATGACAGAACCTAGATTCGGAGTCGATATGTGACGACAAATAAGCACCCCGGGAGGTTCGCTCGAAGGCTGAATTTTTGAAGCCTTTTTCTTGAAGGCTGATTGTTTCAAAGCCCTTTCATTGTTTGGAGCTGATATAATCGAAGATCTTTTGCTTATGCCGAGGGTAGCCTAATTAACCGGTTCTTTTCAAAGTATTTTCGAAGTATTTGAAGGCCTGTAGTTTTATGGCAGCAATCAGACGTCTCTGAGCCGCGCTAATTTTGTCGGAGCCTTTTGATATGGCCGTAGTCTTTATGTTTGGCCGTAGACTTTTAGTCCCCAAGTGAGGTAGTCTCGGTGTCTATATAGAGGGTATGCCTTTTTAGGGGTCTTACACGTTCGAATATATAGCCTTGACTTTAATATCGGGATTATGCCTTTTTAAGGTCTTACAAATTTAGGCATGCCTTGTTGAGGTCTTACAGATTTGGTGTTGCCTCATTGAGGGCTTATGAATTTGATGTTGCCTCATCGAGGGCTTATAGGTTCAATGTTGCCTCATGGAGAACAATTTTGTCCTATTAAAATCAAAGATACCAGATGGACAAAACCCATACAATCCTCGAGGATAATCCTTTATGATCAATAATGAGAATTGAATGAAGAACAATTAATGAACACGATAAATGAAAGGCAATAAATCCGTAGAACAAATGTTGAGTATGTTAAGAAGGCAGAGAATGTTCTTGTTGTATTCAATATTCATGTGTCCCAAAAAATTGTCACACCCCAAAACCGAGGGATGAGATCGGCACCTAACCGGATGATTCCGGTCAAGAGGACCTGGGTTGCCTTTCCTACCCAACGCGTTACCCCGTGTGCACAATATACAAATTTATAATGAATTTAAAACAAAATTTCTGTTTTCCTCTTTTAAAGCTTCAATCCTTTGATGATCCCAAAATTATACAAACTAAACACAACATTTTCATCACGGGACCATGATTCCGAATAATTACAACTACTACCCAAAATATATATATACAACCCACATCATGTCTAAGGAGCCTCTAAAAGTACTAGGATTTTACATAGACTTGCCAGTAACAAGGCCCCGACTATACCTTAAAAGACATAAAATATACAAAATAGATGATATAGACTACACACAACCCCGAGAGGAAATGGGGCTCACCAGAACTGCTAGAGAGATGAAGAGGAGGCACCACTAACGGCGGATCGAGCTACCTGCTATAGAACCACCTACATCCATATAAAAGATGTAGCGCCCCCGACAAAAGGGACGTTAGTACCATTGAATAGTACTAGTATGTATAAACAAACTTTACTCTATGTAAAATCAAGCAATACATATATAAGAGGCAGTTAAGGAAACCCAAACAAATATTGCACAGAAACAGAGAATCACAAATGAGGTTTTCTTACTTTCTTATTTCAATTCTTCCCTGTTGCGGCGCGCAACCCGATCCCACCTTACAATCATATTCCACCCTTATTTCTTCTGTTGTGGCGTGCAACCCGATCCCATCTCACAATCACATTACACCCTTATTACTTCTAATTTAGTGTGCAACCCGATCCCACCTTATAATTCTGTTGCGGCGTGCAACCCGATCCCACCTTACAATTCTGTTGCGGCGTGCAACCTGATCCCACCTTACAATTCTGTTGCGGCGTGCAACCTGATCCCACCTTACAATTCTGTTGCGGTGTGCAACCCTATCCAACCTTACAATCATATTTGATAGCAACAATAACCAACAATTATATCGCAGGGATTTTCATCATCAATAACATAAGTTCACATCAACCAACAACTATATGAAGTCAAGGCACAATAATCCTTACCAAACAGTAATTTCATGTATGGGGTTGCCATCACTATTTAACTCAATTAAATCAATCCATAGTTTCTTTTCATCATTTGCCACACTCGACCCTTAGCAATTAGATACATTCCCACATTAGGGTACATTAACATTCTTTCATTTAGTAGCACATACTGCCATATTGATATAATTGAACATTTGACGAACCTTATACATGATAGGATAAGCACAAGGAATCACCCTTCATAATCTCAATTAGCATTTTAATCTACTTAAGAAAAATCAGAGAATGAACTCGTACACCTCGACACAGCAGGACAATCAATTCACATATGCTCAAGCAAGAATTTCATACCGTTTGCTCTGACACCAACAAGGTAACTCTACAAAGATTAAAGTTAGCCATACATACCTTGAATCAGATTCCCCTTTAATTTTCTATCACAATTCACCGGACCTTCTAGCACCTTCAATCTAGTTCACAATGTGGCATAATTGAACTTAGAATTAGGAATAATGATCATGTCTTGAACTCACTTGAGCATTCTATCAAACACTAGGTGTTCCTTTAGATTAAATGGCCACTTTTTAGTAAAAGATTACTCTAACCCATTTCCTTTTACTAGATTATGACTAGTTGGTTACATCCATGCAAGACTCCTACCCCCATGTTCATGAACTCACCTAACCATGTTTCATTTTAACAGAATCTGGAAATTAAGGTTGATGGGGTAGAAGCTTACCTCTTGTAGTGAAGAAAATGGGGTCCTACTTGATCAATTCCAGGCCTGAGTGGTGATGGAGGAACAATTTGATGAAGTTGGAACTCTCTCTCTCTAGAACCCACTCTCTCCTCTCTCTAATTTATTAGAAAATGAGCTTAAAATGAAAGGGGTAAGTGTTTTAATGAACTGGGGGTCGGGTATAAAATTAGTATTTTAACAGTCCCGAAGCAGATATGCGGTCAGGAATGCAATCGCATTCCTGCTATGCGGTCCGCATTCCTGTCGCATAAATGGCCCTCAAATGGGCCAAAAAAGAAAAGCAGACTGCCCAGGTATGCGACCACTATGCGGTCCGCGTACCTGTTATGCGATCGTATAGTGCATCGCATAACTCCCTCAGCAAAAGTCATCGTTCAAGAATGCAACAACTATGCGGCCCGTATTCGCGAAATGCAATCGCATTCGAGGCTGCATAGCTGTCCTCAAAATGGAAAGCAAACTGTCCAAGTATGCGACCAATATGCGGTCCGCATACCTGATCTGCAATCGCATAGTGGACCGCAGACCTGCGGAAATCTGGAAAATTATATCTTTTAAGTCCCGGGGTACTTTTTACTCAAAAAGCATCCATTTTAAGAATTTCTACAGTTATAACAACACGGGGACCTATTTGGGCAATATTTTTAGCCATGAAATTTTACGGGTCATTACATTCTCCCCCACTTAGAATCATTCGTCCTCGAATGAGGATCGGGGAATCACTTAGTTAAGAGAACACAAAACATGCCAACCTCCAAATTTTTACTAACTCCGATATTTCCTGAAACTTTCGCCAGAGTTTCCTCTGTAATTAGTCCTATATACCTATCAGAGAGCCCCCGAAACATATTTTAACCAATTCTACACATTTTTAGTTACTCTATCAACTTGCACATAATCCGGTCATTTCAACAAGCTACATATAATTCAATTACTTCCACAAGCCTCACATAGTTCGGTTAACTCCACAAACTTGCATATCATTTAACTATCACATGAATTGCACATAATTTACCTTACTTCAAGGAATTGCACACTACCCAAATAATTACAACATACACAAATATGGCACAACTTGAGAAGTTACAATAGTAGGGCAACTAGGGGAATTGAGTGTTCTTGCACAAAATTTAACACAATATATAATTGCTGAGGAATGACAACTTTCAAAACCACTATCGGACTTATTCAAACAAGTGGGGATATTTCTCTTTCATTTAATTTTCCGCTTTTCACGTGACTTCTTCGACTTGTCGACTTTGCCATAACACTTTAACAGAAGCAATCTCTTTGTTCCTCAATCTACAGACTTGACTATCAAGAATAGCAACTGGAACCTCTTCATATGACAATTCTTCATTAATTTCAACCGTCTCAACCAACACAATGGCGGATGGATCCCCAATCACCTTCTTCAACATGGACACATGAAACACCGGGTGCACTAATGACATCTCAGGGGGCAATTCCAGCCTATAAGCCACCTGTCCTATCCTTTGAGCGATCCGATACGGCCCGACATACCTAGGGCTCAATTTCCCTTTCTTCCCAAACCGCATTACTCCTTTCATGGGAGAAACCTTCAAGAATACCCAATCATCTACTTGAAACTTCAAATCTCTTCGACGAACGTCCGCATAGGATTTCTGACGACTCTGAGCAGTTTTCATCCTTTCCTGAATGACTTTAACTTTTTCCATAGCTTGGTGCACAAGGTCCGGTCCTAGCAGTTCCACCTCGCCAACCTCAAACCATCCAATTAGAGACCTACACCTCCTTCCGTACAATGCCTCAAATGGGTCCATCTGAATACTAGCATGGAAACTGTTATTATAAGAAAATTCTATATGCGGCAAGTGATCTTTCCAACTACCCTTGAAATCTAATACACAAGCCCGTAACATACCTTCAAGCGTCTGAATGGTCCGCTCTGCCTGCCCATCAGTCTGTGGATGGAATGCTGTGCTGAGATTTACCTACGTACCCAAACCTTGTTGAAATTTCTTCCAAAAGTTAGCTGTGAACTGGGCCCCTCGATCCGAGATAATAGATACTGGAGTGCCATGGAGCCTGACTATTTATTTGATATACAACTGAGCATACTGTTTTGCAGTATCGGTGGACTTGACTGGCAAGAAGTGAGCTGATTTCGTGAGTCGATCCACTATCACCCAAATTGAGTCAAACTTGCGCTGAGTGTGGGGTAACCCTACCACAAAGTCCATATTGATCATCTCCCATTTCCACATTGGTATTTCCATGAGCTGCGTCAACCCACCATGCCTCTAATGCTCGGCCTTCACTTGCTGACAATTCGGACACCAAGCCACAAAGTTCGCCACACTCCTCTTCATACCATTCCACCAATAAATCTCTTTGAGATCATGATACATCTCCGTAGATCCTGGGTGTACTGAATACCTGGAATTATGAGCCTCTGCAATTACCCTTTCCCGAAGATCATCCACGTCCGTTACACATAGCCTCCCTTGGCACCGCAAAACACCGTCATCATTGCCGAGTGAAAATGCTGTAGTCTTGTGATTCAGAATTGCTTCTTTCAAATGCGCCAAAGCTGGATCCCTGAATTTCTTTCCCTTGACTTCTGCTACAAGCGAAGACTCCACTCCGTTACGCACCACAACATTCCCTTCATCTGAGGCTGAAAGACATACCCCCAGATTGGCCAACTGATAAACCTCCCGAGCCAAAAGCTTATGACCTGCTTCCAGATGAGCCAAGCTACCCATGGATTTCCGACTAAGAGCGCCGGCTACCACATTCGCCTTTCCTGGATGGTAAAAAATATTCATATCATAATCCTTGAGCAATTCTAACCACCTCCGCTGCCTTAAGTTCAGCTCCTTTTGTTTGAATAAATACTGAAGACTCTTATGGTCTGTCAACACGTCCATATGGACCCCATAAAGATATTGCCGCCAGATATTCAATGCAAACACAACCACCACGATCTCCAAATCATGCGTCGGATAATTCTTCTCGTGATTCTTGAGCTGTCATGAAGCATGCGCTATTACCTTACCACATTGCATCAACACACACACCAAACCAACCCTTGAAGCATCACAATACACCACAAACCCTTATGAACCTTCTGGCAAGGTCAACACTGGCGCCGAAGTCAGTCTTGATTTCAATTCTTGAAAACTCTTTTCGCAAGCATATGACTACTGAAACTTAACCGCTTTCTGCGTCAGCTTAGTCAATGGGGAGGCGAGGGTAGAGAATCCCTCCACAACTCTTCGATAATACCCAGCTAGACCCAAGAAACTGCGAATCTCTGTTTGGGTTGTTGGTCTAGGCCAATCCTTTACTGCTGCAATCTTTTGGGGATCAACCCGAATCCCTTCCCGAGAAACAACATGGCCCAAAAAGGTGACTACTTCTAGCTAATATTCACATTTTGAAAACTTTTCATACAACTATTGTTGATGAAGAGTCTGCAGAACTGCCCTGATGTGAGTAGCATGATCTTCCTAACTTCGCGAATAAACAAGGATATCATCAATGAAGACAATCACAAAGGAGTCAAGAAACAATTTTGAAAACCCGATTCATAAGATCCATTAAAGCTTCTGGGGCGTTGGTTAGCCCAAAAGACATTACCAGAAATTTGAAGTGCCCATATCAAGTCTTGAAGGAAGTCTTAGGAATATCCTGCTCCCTGATCTTCAACTGGTGATACCCGGACCACAAATCAATCTTTGAGAAGAACCTAGCACCTTGCAACTGGTCGAACAAATCATCTATCCGAGGCAATGGATATTTGTTTTTGATAGTGACCTTGTTGAGTTGCCGATAATCAATACACATCCGAAGCGATCCGTCTTTCTTTCTCACAAAAAGAACTGTGCGCCCCAAGGCGACACACTTGGCCGTATGAAATCCTTTTCTAATAGATCTTTCAATTGCTCTTTTAACTCTCTCAATTCTGCTGGCGCCATTTGGTAAGGTGGAATAGATATTGGATTTGTATCTGGCAATACATCAATCCCGAAACCGATCTCTCTAGCTGGTGGAATCCCAAGAAGCTCGTCCGGAAATATTTCAAGAAATTCATTCACAACAGGCACACATTCGGGATCAGGCACCTCTGAAGTGGTGTCCGCAACCCGGACCAAATGGTAGATGCACCCTTTTCTGATCATCTTTGAGGATTTAAGGTAGGAAATAAGCCTACCTCTTGGCACAACATTATTCCCCTCCCACTCGATAACTGATTCATTATGAAACTCAAGCCTCATAATCCTGGTTCGGCAGTCGAGTTTAGCAAAGCACGAATAGAGCCAATCCATCTCCATAATTACATCAAAGTCTACCTTTTCTAACTTAATAATATTGGCCGTGGTATCCCGACCATGCACTATGACAACACAATTCCTATAGACTCGCACGACCGTAATAGAATCACCAACCGGAGTCGACACAGAGAACGACTCATGAAGATGTTCAGGTTCTATCCCAAAACTTGAAGCAATAAATGGAGTAACATATGACAATGAAGACCCGAGATCAATAAGAGCATAAACATCATGTGACTGAACAATTAGAATACCTGTGACAACATCTGGGGAAGCCTCCGCACTCTAGGGACCACTCAAAGCATGGAACCGACTGGGTCCCCCTCGACCCTATGCTCCACTCCTAGCTGCATCACAACCTACTGGAGCTGGAGGCGTGCTGAAGATGTAGCGGATGAAGAACTGGATGGCTGAGCAGTGCCCCTACCCGTGCCCTGACGGGGTGCACGACAGCCTCGCTGAACGTGGCCGCTCACTCCACACCTATAGCATACTAGTATGTCCAAGTAACAGGGCTCAGAATGAAACATCCCACACTTAGGGCATGGGGCCCTCCGCTGCTACTGGAACCTCCCACCGAAAAGACCCGACTGATGGAACCTCCCGCTGTCTGAACCTGGTCCAACGCGACTTCCCAGCTAATAACGGTGCCCTGGTGGCGGCGCACTGGCTGAGGACTGAGCATAGGACTGAGATGGCCTTGATGACCCTCTCCCAAGGACTGATCTCCCTCCTCAAACTGAAATCCCAAGGTTGCCCGCTGACCGGGACCTACTACTACTCTCCCTCTCCATTCTTATCTTTAATTTTCGAGCCTACGTAGCCTGGGCAAATCCCACAATCTTCCCGTAGTTCATATCTGAATGTAGAGCAGCTGTAGCAGCTTTATTAATAACCAAGGGACCAAGGACCTGAACAAACCGACGAACTCTAGCCTCCATAGTAGACACCATGTGAACAACATCTGGACAAGCGCACGAACTCCACATGATACTCCCACACACTCATGTTTCCCTTCTTGAGGGCCTCAAACTCTGTAGCACGGGCTGCCATAATCTCGGCAGGCAAGAAATAATTCATAAAGGCATCCACAAACTCCTCCCACCTCGTCAGAGGGCTCCTCTCTCCACAGGAAATCTCCCACATCTCGAACCACGAATATGCTGCTCCCTTCAGACGATAGGAAGCCAACTCAACCCCCTCTATCTCAGTAGCCCTCATAACTCGGAGGGTCTTGCACATCTCATCAATGAACTCTAGAGGATCAGCCTATGGGTCGGTGCCTGTGAACTCTGGAGGGGCTAACCGCAGAAACTGGTTGACCCTAGAACCTGAAGAATCCCCTTGCTCACTAGAGGACGCAGGGGCAACACTTGATCTTTGGGCCTGGGAGGCCACTAGCTGAGTCAACATCTGAATAGCTCCCCTGAGGTCCCCATCAGAAATACCAGGACCGAAAGTTGGGACTGAGGAAGGATAAGAAACATCAGCGGGAGGGACTGTAGCACCCTCCGCTGGAGTAGGAATAGGAATATACTGGCCTGGGATGGAAAAGTCAGGAAAATTCAGGGTTGAGGAATCATTCTCACCCGCACCATCAGATAAGGAATTTACGACCACTCCTAGGGTGGCACTGGCCTCTGGGCCGTGTCGGACTCTCTTCTTGGGTGCCATTTACTGAAAATTGGAACAATGCACGAGTTAGATAAAGATGTTCTCACCTTCCACTTCATCGCACGATAAAAAGTAACAATGAAAGGGTATTTTCCTAAATGTCCATGCAGCCCCCTAATTATAGATGTGGTCGACAACATACCGATAAGAAGGGCTCTACTAGACACGGCTCCGAGACATCCTAGGACACTTTTAAAACCTGAGGCTCTAATACCAAGTTTGTCACGCCCCAAAATTGAGGCACGAGACCGGCACCTAACCGGATAATTCCGGTCAAGCGATCTTGGGTTGCCTTTCCTACCCAACGCATTACCCCGTGTGCACAATATACAAATTTATAATGAATTTACAACAAAATTTCCGTTTTCCTCTTTTAAAACTTCAATCCTTTGATGATCCCAAAATTATACAAACTAAACACAACATTTCCATCATGGGACCACGATTTCGAATAATTACAACTATTACCCAAAATATATATATACAACCCACATCATGTCTAAGGAGCCTCTAAAAGTACTAGGGGTTTACATAGACTTGCCGGTAATAAGGCCCCAGCTACACCTTAAAAGACATAAAATATACAAAAGAGATGATACAGACTACACACGTCCCTGAGAGGAAATGGGGCTCACCAGAACTACTAGAGAGATGAAGAGGAGGCACCAATAACGGCGGACCGAGTTACCTTCTATAGAACCACCTACATCCATATAAAAGATGTAGCGGCCCCGGCAAAAGGGACGTTAGTACCATTGAATAGTACTAGTATGTAAAAACATACTTTACTCTATGTAAAATCAAGCAATACACATATAAGAGGCAGTTAAAGAAACCCAAACAAATATTACACAGGGATACAGAGAATCACAAATGAGGTTTTCACACTTTCTTATTTCAATTGTTCCCTTGTTGCGGCGCGCAACCTGATCCCACCTTACAATCATATTCCACCCTTATTTCCTCTGTTGCGGCGTGCAACCCGATACCATCTCACAATCACATTACACCCTTATTACTTCTGTTGCGACGTGCAACCCGATCCCACCTTAAAAGTCTGTTGCGGCGTGCAACCCGGTCCCACCTTACAATTCTATTGCGGCATGCAACCCGATCCCACCTTACAATTCTATTATGACGTGCAACTCAATCCCACCTTACATTCATATTTGATAGCAACAATAACCAACAATTATATCGCAGGGATTTTCATCATCAAGAACATAAGTTCACATCAACCAACAACTATATGAAGTCAAGGCACAATAATCCTTACCAAACAGTAATTTCATGTATGGGGTTTCCATCACTATTTAAATCAATTAAATCAATCCATATTTTCTTCTCATCATTTTCCACACTCGGCCCTTAGCAATTAGATACATTCCCACCTTAGGGTACGTTAACATTCTTTCATTTAGTAGCACATACTGCCATATCGACATAATTGAACATTTGACGAAACTTACACATGATAGGATAAGCACAAGGAATCACCCTTCATAATCTAAATTATCTTGGTAATCGACTTAAGAAAAAAATCGGAGAATGAAATCGTATACCTCTACACAGCAGGACAATCAATTCACATATGCTCAAGCAAGAATTTCATACTGTGTGCTCTGACACCAACAAGATAAATCTACAAAGATTAAAGTTAGCCATACATACCTTGAATCGGAATTCCCCTTTAATTTTCTACCACAATTCACCGGACCTTCTAGCACCTTCAATCTAGTTCACAACGTGGCATAATTGAACTTAGAATTAGGAATATTGTTCATGTCTTGAACTCACTTGAGAATTCTATCAAACACTAGGTGTTCCTTTAGATTAAATGGCCTATTTTTAGTGAAAGATTACTCTAACCCATTTCCTTTTACTAGATTATGACTAATTGGTTACATGCATGCAAGACTCCTACCCCCATCTTCATGAATTCACCTAACAATGTTTCATTTTAACAAAATCTGGAAATTAAGGTTGATGGGGTAGAAGCTTACCTCTTGTAGTGAAGAAAATGGGGTCCTACTTGATCAATTCCAGACCTGAGTAGTGATGGAGGAACAATTTGATGAAGTTGGAACTCTCTCTCTCTAGAACCCACTCTCTCCTCTCTCTAATTTATCATAAAATAAGCTTAAAATGAAAGGGGTAAGTGTTTTAATGAACTGGGGGTCGGGTATAAAATTAGAATTTTAACAGTCCCGAAGTAGATATGCGGTCAAGAATGCGATCGCATTCCTGCTATGCGGTCTGCATTCCTGTCGTATAAATGGCTCTCAAATGGGCCAAAAAAGAAAAGCATACTGCCCAGGTATGCGACCACTATGCGGTCCACATACCTGTTATGCGATCGCATAGTACGTCGCATAACTCCCTCCGCAAAAATCAAGGTGCAAGAATGCGACAACTATGGGGCCTGCATTCGCGAAATGCGATCGCATTCTATGCCGCATAGCTGCCCTTAAAATGGACAGCAAACTATCCAAGTATGCGACCACTATGCGGTCCGCATACCTGATCTACGATCGCATAGTGGACCACAGATCTGCGCAAATCTGGAAAATTATATCTTTTAAGTTCCGGGGTACTTTTTACTCACAAAGGGTATGTTTTAAGAATTTCTACAGTTATAACAACACGAGGACCTGTTTGGGAAATATTGTTAGCCATGAAATTTTATCGGTGTTTACAAAAATGACAGGGATCCCCTTTATAAAGGAGGGGGAATCCCAACATAGTAAATGTGTAATTATCACAAAGAAATACAGCCGGTACAACTATTTAATGGCTTGGTACGGACCTGTACTACTCTTGCAGACTTGGCTAGCTCTAGCCACGTGCCCTTAGGAATTTCCCGCCTTTCCACGATGGTCACCAATTTATACTGCACCGGGGTCGAGCACAATGAGCCTTCGATGTGATTCCTCGAAGGATATACCTCGGGATCGAACAATGAATTCCGCTTCGGGCTCCTTGAGGTCAGTCATGGGATGCCATAACGGTCCCAAAATCGAACTCCCCGATTTTGGCCGTACATAAAAAATGTAAGTGAGTCAATATCATGTTTTTCCAATCATGTCAAAACTGATCGAACTACGCGGGTCTGATTCTCACCGGATGTGAGATACGTAGGAAAACCTCATCGGTACTGACCCCAATTCTTCCAACCAAACAATGTAATGAAGTATCTCTATTTGTCAAAAGAATAAAACTGACCCAGCTTCGGTTAAGTCTAACGCCGTTTTTGCCGGAATAGCCTTAGAATACTTTACATTGTCGAACGGCTATTTTCGATAAGAACGGACATGTCTGTCAATAAAGCATCACTTTCCCCAGAAAAGTGCCTTTACTTCGGCCTCAAAACTTTATTCAAAAGCAAGAAGGGGCCACTATTGCAAAAATGACCGTTCTGGTCAATGTTGCACAAATAGCCACCTTTAGGTAATATTCCTTTAAAAAATTGAAAACTGGTTCTTGCAAAAAGAGTCTGCTGGTCTGTCTTTCAAACTAGAGACAACCTTAACCCTACCCGCTCATAGGTACAGAATGATAGCGTCCAAAATCCACCATTAAATGCCGTAGAAAAATCTCCACTACAGCTTCAAATGTTGTGGTATGATTTGGACAAAGAGGGTCAAGACTGGGTAGTCAAACATCTGGGTGCTCTCACGGATATCATGAAAGTTAAGCCCCGGAATGATCTAATCAAGGTTTTAGTGACTTTTTGGGATCCCGTCCGCAATGTCTTCCGCTTCTCAGACTTCGATCTCACTCTCACCTTAGAGGAAATAGTGGGGTATACAGGTTTTGGTCGGGGTTTGAGAAATCAACAACTTATATTCTCGAGGACTCTTTCAGTGCGCCATTTCTTTGATATCATGAACATCAGTAAGAAAATAAGAAATAACCGTGTGAGCGAGGGCTGCTGCTCATTCTACTTCCTATACTCCAGGTATGGGCATCCAGAGGGGTTTGAAATGCATGAAAAAGTGTTGAACAACAAGCAAAGCAACGATACTTGGAAAATTCATCGCCGCTTTGCCTTTATAGTGGCATTTCTGGGCGTCATGGTCTTCCCAAACGAAAAGAGGACAGTTGATATCCGTATGGATTGAATTGCGCAAGTCCTAACTGCCAAAAAGGATCATACACTTGCTCCACTGATATTGTCGGACATCTATCAAGCATTGACACGGTGTAAGTCAGGGGCGACATTCTTCAAGGGTTGCAATATCCTTCTACGAATTTGGCTAATTGAACACCTTCACCATCATCCAAAGTTTATGAACTAAGGCCCAAGCAAGAGCAAATTCATTGAAATCTATGAAGAAAGAATAAAAGATTACAACTCTCCAGAAGGGGTTGAATCCTGGATTGTCCACTTGAGAACTTTAAATTCAAATCAGATTGAGTGGACTTTAGGGTGGCTACCGGTGAGGAAATTCATATACATGTCAGCCACAAAGAACTATTTTCTATTAATGGTCTTGAGAAGTTTCCAACCATATGCACCACATAGGGTTCTGAGGAAATTAGGAAGATATCAAGTAGTGCCTGAGGATGAAGACCTGAGTGTCCAAGTTATTGAGCTACACCCCGAAGCCCTACTTCCCGAGGCTTTAATCCAACAAATCAGGAATGGTTGCTGATACTTGAAAGAGGATAATCAAGTACCTGATCTTGCAAGAGGTGAGGTAGATCCGGGCTATGTCACATGGTTCGAGCAAAGTAATTGCATTAATGAGGAGCCACAACCCGAGCCAGAAAGGCCGGCCAAAAGGCCTCATATTCAAGCTTTTGATGACAAAATCTAAGAGCGTTTGGCCTGGGGAGAAAAATAAAGAAATATCAAGCCACTATCCATGCTTTGGAGGAAAAGTTGAGGAGCCTGACCTTTGACAATGACTTACTGGCACAGATAGCCGAAGGTGAAAAGAGAAAGTTAACACGAGAGAATGAGGCGCTCCGAGCCCAACTCTAGAACATGAGGATAGCCGCCGAAACGCCTGTAAGAAGTGAGAGAGATGAAAAGATCATCAACAACTTAAGAATGAAGGTCCAAGATTATGCAGTTGACTTGATAAAGACCAAAAAGGATTTTCTAGATGCTCAAACAAAACTAGCTAAGGGAGCAGAAGAACATGACCACCATTTGAGACAGAAATATGGCAAAGAAATATCCATTCTGAAGGAAAAACTGTTTGCTCTTGGGAATGAAATGGTCTAGCAAACCAAATATTTTAAGACAGAAAAAGAGCACTGATACGCACTAATTTGCCAATTAGAAGAAAGCGTGCAGCAGCTATAGGACCAAAACGATACCAGCGCACAAGTGTTAGAAGCCCGGGCACAGCAAATTGGGCATCTGCTTCAAGAGAAAGGAGTCATCAGAACCAGGATTAAGGAGATAGCGGACTATGTCGTGATGAAATGTCACGAGTGTGAAGACATGACTAGGTCCATGTTTTTCGCTTCTATGATGACCTTCGTCCACCAAGTAATGGATGATTTAGACCGTCTTCAATAAGACATTGCACAAAGGCCCGCACAAAGACCAGCTGATGCCCCACAGGCTCCAAGAAGACCAGTAGAAGCTCTCATGTACTTTTGACTTTCCAGTTTTTGAGTTTGTACTTTACTGCTTTTTAGAGTTTTGTTCAAAATTATTTTGTCATTTATTTTGAGTCTGTATTGTTTTTCCTTTATAGTCGTCAGTACTTTAATTCCCTGTAATGAAAATCAAAAAGAGATATCTTTGTTAATGGAATGAAAAAAATGTACTTTGTTACTTTATACCGATTCCCTGAACTACGTAACGTTCTGATTCATGCGGCTTCATGATACGTAGGCAGTACAGATAGGATTAAATCATAACCTTAAAGAAAGTAATTAAGAAAATAAAAGAGAGAGACAATAAATTTGGAATGAAACAAACAGCCGTCGTAAAGAATTTTAGAAAAACATTTAATTATTTAGGTGCATTTCATCCCCCAATATGCGATTCCCTATGTGTTAAATATTTTGAACTAACTAGTTTGTTGTGTATGCTTTAAAAGAACATGTTCTATTTTTAAGTGGTTGGTTTTGTGGTGGTAATCTGGATTCACACCATTTCACGAGATCTAAAGGAAGTATCGCCATGGCCTCAAAGAGTCTCCTACCTATCGTTGAGCCCGAAGATAGCCCTGCATCGGCTATCACGCAGCCCGAGTCAGCAATTGCTGAGGAGAATAGAAGGCTAAGATGCCGCATGCTAGAAATGTGGGACGCATGGTCCAATGGAGGGGAGCCACCCAGTACTATCCCTAGATTCCCTGAGTTGATCCCTAGGACGGGATGAACTACCAATGTCCCCATCTCAGTAACCAACCCATTCATGCCATTTGGGTTCCCCACCATATTAACCAACTTCACTGGTACGCCTTCTGAGGTTCGCCCTCAGGCACCATCTTCGGGAATATCATCTACCGTTCACAACACCTCCAGCCTCTAGTATGGCACAACCAACACTGCCTCGACAAAGTTTCGAACCATCAACTTTCACTTTCCAAGCTCCCCAATTCCAATTGGACACTGCTCGGGTTACCCCAAATTCCTATCTTCAGCACCCACAATTTGAGTCTCCCATAGAACATGAGATATATCCCATAGAACGGGTCGAGCTATAATACCCAATAATTATGGACTAGTACCATGCAAGGTACCATATGACCATGGTAGCATGATATATAAAGTATAGTAAAAATAAATAGAATTTTAAGTAATTTGAGATTATTTTTAATTATGCGGGTAATTGGTTAATTACCGGGTAACAGGACATTACCAAATAAACTAATAAATGGATAAAAACTTAATAAATTACATCCCTAGAAATGTGGAAGAAAGCCACCAAGCTAAGAGGATGAATCTTAGTCATCTTATCATTAGCTAGCTATTTTCTAAGGTTTATAGGAATTTAATAACTAAGACTTACTACTAAAGTCTTACCCATTTCATTTTGAACAAAAACCAAGAACGTCTCTAACCCAACAACCTATATTTCCTAGTTTAAGACTTCAGAGAACAGAAGCTTGATTTCGTTCAAGACTTCAAGAACAGAAGCAAAATTCAATCCGATTTTTGGGGTTATAAATTCAATCCACGAAGGTTTCCAACGAAAATTGTTAGAATTGTAGCAACGTAAAATTTTGCGGTTCCAAAAGAGTACGGTGCAATTTTCAAGAATATTATACGAATTTTTCCCTACTCCAGGTATGTTAAGGCTACCCCTTCTTTCTTTTTGGCATGGTCCAAATTATACAGAAGAAACGAGCAAACGCACAGTTTCCATAAAAAACTCTATTCATAGAAATACTAGAGGTGTCTATGTTCTTGATTCCCCATGTGAATTATTATTATCTTCTGTTCATGGGTCCCAGAAAAATACGTATTTGATAATGTATATCCGAAAGACATATTGATTTTTATGACATTCCGAGAAAATTTTATTAACGTATTTCTTATGCATTTCATGCATTTATACATGTACATTGACCCATGACCAGATGGCGTTATATATATATATATATATATATATATGGGAAAAGGTTACGGCGTTATATACGCACCACCACCTGATCAGTTGGTATATGTTGATGATGTTGCCCATAGTAGCCGAGATGATATGATGGGATGCCCTCAGTGGCTTGATGATGTTATGTACACCTATACTCATGCATGACATGGTATTTATATACACGTGCATAACATTATACATGTTTCAGAGTTTACAAAGTTATTTAGATTTACAGATGGATTTCTTTATTCCATGTTTCATCTATTCCTTTTTCGTATAGATTTTCATGCCTTACATGCTCAGTACATTTTTTCGTACTGACTCCCTATTTCACGGGGCCTACGTTTCATGCCCGTAGGTGCAGGTAGGCAAGCGATGGTCCCCCTTCTTAGGATCCTTGATCAGCGAGAGTTGGCGTACTCCACTTGATCCGGAGCTTCTTTTGATTTTGGTACGACATGTTTGTATATATATGGGTATGACGTGGCTCAGTCCTGTCTTTGTACAGTTATATTTCTATTAGAGGTCTGTAGACATTTATGTATAGTTGGATAGTATGTGGCCTTGTCGGCTTTCAGTTTTGGGTGTATAGTTGTCTATAGCAGCCTTGCCGGCTCGCCCACTGTATTCTGCATATATACGTACATATGCCTTTTTGGGAGATTTCCTTCATGTATGTTATTTCGTAATTCAGCAGCTGTTATTCAGGTTTATATCTTAGACGCATGCTTAGGGGTGTTTGATTGGTAGGACTCAGGCACCCGTCGCGGCCCATCGGTTTGGGTCGTGACAAAAGTGGTATCAGAGCAGTTCTGTCCTAGGGTTGTCTACAGACCGTGTCTAGTAGAGTCTTGTTTCTGGGTGTGTTTTGCACCACACTTATAAACAGGAGGCTACAGGACATATAGGATGTTATCCTCTCTTTTTGTCTTAGATCGTGCGATATAAGAATTCATGTTCCTAACGATATGCTATATTTTCACCGATTCCTCTAAAGACTACAGCCGCCCAGAAAGGAAAGTTCGTGGCTGGTGAGACTACTAGTCAAGTGCCACGAGTTACCAGGGCTCGGGGAGAGTCTCATAGTGAGATTCCATCTCAGACTTCACATACCCCGCCTTTTTCAGAAGAGTTCCGAGGGGCACCAGCTCCAGTGCCCGCCCCTGTACGTCCAACTCCTTATCCAGATGCACTGGGTCAGGAGATGAGAGATGATATTCAACTATTAACTCGATTAGTAGCCGTGCAGGCTTGGTATCAGGATGAAGGTATTGTTCATGCTGATAGGTCCGTCAATGCGAGGGTTTGTGACTTCATTAATTTAGACCCTCCATTATTCACTGGAGCAGATCCAAACAAGGACCCTCAGGTATTTATTGATAGAGTGCAGAGGACGTTAAGGGTAATGAAGGCCACTGCGATTGAGTTAGTTGAGCTAGCTTCCTATAGACTCCGAGATATTGCAATTAATTGGTACGAGTCTTGGGAATTGTCCATAGGTGAGGATTACCCTCCAACAGTATGGCAGGAGTTTACAGAAGCTTTTCTTCATCATTATTTTCCACTAGAGCTTAGACGGGCCAGAGTTGATAGGTTCTTGACCTTTCGACAGGGTAACATGAGCGTTAGGGAGTACTGTCTTCAGTTTGATTCGTTGGCTAGGTATGCACCCACTATTGTGTCTAAGATGGAGGATCGGGTTCACCGGTTCTTTAGGGGGATTAGAGACTCACTTACTTAACGATTGTATGTCGGTCTCACTTCAGCCGGACATGGATATTTCTCGTATTCAGGCCTATGCTCAGGGTGTAGAGGAGCGTAAGTAGAAGTAGAGGATGAATCATAAGCTTGATAGGGCCCAGAATAAGAGAGCGAGGTCTTCGAGTCCTTCTGGTGAGTTTTGAGATGGTCAAAGTCAATAGTGCTCGAGGTATCCAACCCAGTCATCGGCTAGCGCGCCCCCTCAGTTTGGCGGTAAGAGTTTGATCATTCTACATATTCAGGGTCTGGTCATAATTTCAGGGCCTCAGGTTCTCAGTATAGGGGTGAGTCAAGTCAGATGAAGCCGCCCTTGCCATGATGTGCTTAATGTGGTAAGCAACATACCAGGCAGTGCCGTATGGGATTGGGTGTTTGTTATACTTGTGGTTATCCAGGCCACGTTATGAGAGATTGTCCGACGAGAGGTGAGTCAAGCATAGCTCAGCCAACGGGATCTGTAGCTGGTTCATCATCATCAGTACGCCCCCCTAGGCAAGGTTCACAAGTACCAATGAGTCACGGTAGAGGCAGAGGCGGATCATCTAGCTCGAGCGGTCCTTAGAATCGCATTTATGCATTGGCAGGACGATATGATCAAGAGTCATTGCCTGATGTTGTTACAGGTATATTATCAGTCTCCTCATATGATGTATATGCACTGATTGAACCAGGTTCCACCTTATCATACATTACTTCGTTGGTTGCTAGTAAGTTTGAAATAAAACCTTAATTGGTTAAACCTTTTGAGGTGTCGACACCTGTTGGGGACTCAGTGATATCTAAGCAAGTATATAGGGGTTGTATAATAGTAGTTCATGGTCGATATACCATAACAGACCTAATCGAGTTAGATATGGTAGAATTTGATGTTATAATGAGTATGGATTGGTTGGCTTCTTGCCTTGCCAACGTTGATTGTAGATCAAAGTGTAACCACCCAGCAGGTCGTTCCGTGAGATTATCCCCGTTTCCCCCATTTTTTCTTTATCATATGTTGCTTAGCCAATTTATGTTGTGTTGGGTCGGTTGGTTCGGGTTCGGAGTGGTCGTGGTGAGAATTGAGACACTTAGTCTCTATGCGGATGTGTATTGATTATCGGTATCTGAACAGAGTTACGATGAAAAATCGGTATCCCTTGCCTCGTATAGATGACTTGTTTGATCAGTTGCAGGGTGCTAGGGTATTTTCCAAGATTGACTTGCGTTCCGGGTGTCATCAATTGAAGATATAATAATCCGCAGTTACTTATCTCCACGCCCTTGTGCTTGTAGGGTTGCTTCAGAACTGATATTTCGATTGTCTTCCCAATGACATTCCCTTTTATTTCCGTAATAATCATACGGTACCTTTTTAACTTCCCCAACTCTTATATGAATATATCTTAAGTATTACAATGTGATAACTGCGAGACTGAATTTCCCATGTTGGGATCCCCTGTGTTTATCTTGCATTGGCCTGTCGATTTGTCTTTATCCTCTTGTCTAGTCATAACTAGGCTCTTCCTGAATCAACTACTAACTACTTGTTGGCTCATTCTCATATCAATATTTCGAGTAATGTTTCTTGGGTTATTCCTTTTGTCTTAACTACCTCTCGCACTGGCTCCTTATTTATCAAAAGCATCCCAGGCTGGAACCCTTACTTCTTTTCCTTGACGTTGTGCTTGCATAATATTCTAGAATCGCAGCATATCCATAGGATTTGGATAAGTGCAATCTCATACCTTTCTCATTTTTATCGCATTCTTCCTTTACCATTCCATAGTTACTAAAACCACTTAATTCTGACTTAATGCCACATCACTCCATATTCCCCCTTTTGGGGAGTACTATGATTAAGCACTACGATCTACCTGTAGATGTTTTAACTCTTCGTCGTTGGTGTCCTCTCACATCATTGACGACCCTTACTCACCTTGCATTAATCCTTCTGTACCAAGGATAAAAAAATTTCCTTACTCGCGGGGGTGACACCTAGTATAACTGGAACATACATCCCCTTAAGCTAAACTTTGCTCACATTGCTTACTTTTTGGGAATCATCTTTCAAAATGACCATTCTCTCTTAATTCCTCAAGAATCTTATTATTTGGTCCATTCTATTATCGCCGGAATACAATCTTAAATCCTCATGATGCTGACTATTATCAAATCACTTAGCCCCTAATTCATGTTTAGTTTATCTTGTTCACCAGCCCATACTGATTTCTATTACTCTGGGAATTAACTCTCCCTTCTGCTAGTCGTGTTGGAGTCACGAACTTATTTCTCGAAATGATGATATGACTTTATGGCCTATACTCTTTTGTTGTCTCAAGGCCTGGCTCCTCTCGTATTTTCCTTAACTTGACTATATATCCTATAATATCGTCATTTGTTTCTACCGTTGTCATCCATACATCACATCTTACTCATAAGGCTTCATTAACTCTCTTCTCATTTCCTGCTAACATATATGCTTACCACTTTATTCTGAAAACTCGAACAAAACATTCTTTTGCATTCAGCTTCCCTTTGCTCCATCCAGTGGCTCTTCAAGTTGCTTAACGTTTTTGCTTCACTAGGGACGCGAGCCACACTAAGGTAGTATATATCCCCTCAAGGCTTATAGTGCATGTGTTTGTAGTACTTATATCTGGATGCACTATTTTAGAGTGTACTATCTGGGTGTCTCATAAAGAGATCTATTAGAACATTTGCAATGTCCTTCGGAAATGTCAACTGACGCAAACAATTCATCTATCATATCTTCTTATACTACTTCTGTCAACCCCCATAGGGCATATCTAGAATGGGTGCGACCAATTATATATACCTTTGTTACTATTGAATATAACTCAAAAAGCTTATGTTTCTCCGCCTCACTTATAAATGCTGTTAACCTTCATTAACTGGGTACCTCGTACCCTTTTTCACCTTGCTCCTTTTACTTGCTGAAACTCATGTCTAACTTACGATTCCGTTATTCCTTTTTACCGTAAGAGTGGATAAGTGTTCTTTCCTAAAAGTTCCTTGTAAAGAACCGTACACCTTTTAGTACATGCATGATCTGCTGAAGACCTCTCATTTACTCATCATAAGCAAGTTTTAAAATCGAGTTCCTCTAACTCAACATGTCCATAACTATATCTCTTATCGATCATCTTTCTGAATGTAGGCGTCGTCTTATTACGAATAGAAGTTTGGGATTTGAATCTTATAAGTTAGATCTACCACACGATCTAGAGTAAGAAGAAAGAGTGACAGTCCTAAATGCCCGGTAGCCTCCTGCTTATAAGTGTGGTGCATGACACACCCATAAACAAGACTCTACTAGACATGGCTTGTAGACTCCCTAGGACAGAACTGCGCTGATACCACTTTTTTCATGACCCAAACCGATGGTCCGCGACGGGCACCCGATACCTTACTCGACCGAGTACCAACGTAACATATCTTTCTTATTACA
>MDKI01109732.1:0-55363 GCA_005239505.1 Nicotiana paniculata | reverse complement strand
ATATATATATATATATATATATATATATATATATATATATGTATATATATATATATATATTTTAATATTTATGCAATTTTACATATTTATAAATATTTACTTTAGTTATATTATTTTATAAAATATTAAAAATTAAATACCCATAGGGCTTACGCCTCGTTGAGGCATATGTAAAACACCTCGCCTTACGCCCACGCCTTTTAAAACACTCTTGACAAATCACAACTTTGATAATTGTTGTGTTCTTGAGGATTTGATGATAAAATATAGTATTTGGATGCAAGAATGATATTAGAACTCACGTATATTGAGTAAGAATCAACCCAAAATATCATTAACAACTTACCTTAGTTGGTTGGACTTGATTTGAGCTTAAAATCGCCCCTTCACCTAAAGAACCCTAACCCTCAATACTCAAAATACTCTCTTCCCCTGATTTTGTATTTATAGGCCCAGATTTTTGGGTTTCGGACACGACGCCGGATGCTTCGCATCCCCAATTCACTCCTCTTCGACGCTCGGATGCGGACTCAGACGCTATGGCAGTACTTCACTGTCATCCTTCGGTGATTTGATCATAACTTCTTGTAGGAATGTCCAAATGACAAACGATTTAAAGAGTTAGAAACTTGACTCAAAGACCTTTCATTTGATAGGTTGTTACCCACATAAATTCTTATATATATCTATATATACTCATCCAAAGTTAGGTCTTGTGCATACTCATTTTGAACTTTAGTTTATCATATAATTTTCAACTTGACTTGGACTTAGGGCTATCCTTAGACCCCCCACCCCCACCCACCCACCCACCCACTCGATCACTTATAATAGGAAAAAGGGCCAAATATAGCCATCTACTTTGATATATTATTCATATTTATCCTCCGTTATACTATCGGGTCAAATCTACCCTCACTGTTAGCTAAGTTTTCAAATTTGCCCTCTAACCTAACGGAAAACCCCAAAATCCTTCTATTTACTGCTATTTTTCTCACAAATCAGTCATCTCCTTCGTGTGATCCATCAGAGAAGAAAAAAGGTCCATATTATAGAAATAGGAGTGTGGAGTTACAACATAATTATTCCCCTTGTCTTTGGTTATGCTCAAACCATAAATGAAATGCATAATTCATAGTTTATGGGTATGTCTCCAACGGAATGATGATGAGTGAAATACCGTAGATATTTGAAAGAGAATTATTTAATTCTTCAGGTGGTCGAAATGCATTCGTTTATGAAGTTGTTACTAATATTTACCATTTTTGTGGACTACATGCATATCAAGGCAGTAGGTATTTATATAAATGCATTCCCTTTCGGATTTGGATTTAGCATGTCATTTGATGCAAATTTTGCTTGCGCAATCACTTCTGCATGAAATTTGTGACATATGATTCTTTAGTTTTGTTTGAAAAATCCTAAATTAAATGATCTGTTTAAATTTTGTCCAACTTCAAAGCATTCTTTCAAAGGAATATTTACTAGTTTTATCATGCTTGAAAGTAGCTTTTGTTAAGTCTTCCTGCTCTAAATAATCAAGTGGAATAAGAAATCAACTTGTCGAGAATATTTTTTTATGTGGTAGAGCACACGCAGGGATAAGTAATTTATGAGGAAAAATTGTAGTAAATAGAATGGATTTGGGATTTGGGGGCTTTCCATTATATTAGAGGGCAAATTTGAAAACTTTGGTAATGGTGAGGGTAGATTTGACCCGAATAACGGAGGGTATATGTGAATAATATATCAAAGTAGAGGGATATATTTGGTCTTTTTCCCCTTATAATATGCCCAGTACACTTATTATTATATCCAATTAATATCCAGCATATTAATAATCCTCGTTTGCACACAAAATAATATAATTAGCACACATCAACTTTTTGGATAGAGCTTAAGCACTTCGAAATTTTCCAGGCTACAATAATACCCTCATTTTTTTGCTTAAATACTCCCTCCGTTCACTTTTACTTGACACGTTTTGATTTTTCACACCATTAAGAAATAATAAATGAAGTGTATAATTTACCATGATGTCCATATTAATTGATGCATTATTTATTGGATTTGAGGATATGATTTGAAATGAGTAATAAATATTGTAGGTATAACATGAAAAAGAAATTGTCTTCTCTTGATATGAGTAAAGTGACAAGTAAAAATAAAATTCGATTTTTAGTATACATGTCAAGTAAAAATGAACTGAGGGAGTAAATAAGACAGATTGTTTAGTCTATAGCAGTTATTACATGTTCGATTTGTGCAAATTTTCTTATAGCTCCGCCCTTCATCAGTTTTGGTCCTTTGAAATTCCACCAATAATACATTTATTTATAGATTTTTCATATCATTTATTGCACTTATAAAAGTGCACAACGAAGTGCCAAATAAATTTAACAATTTTCTCTTCTTTCTATAAGAAATTCCATTTTCCCCATAAAATGTATTGTCTCTTTTCATTTGCCATATTTTGCCAGCAACACCTAAATAGGTAAATCAATTTCTTTTTTCATTTTCTCATGTCTCCTACCATCTAGAGGGTCGTATTTAGGGGACAACTATGTATTATAATAAATTTCTACAAAAGAACAATTAAAACTAGTTTATGGTCCATTTGCCAACGTAAGGCTTTATTGTTTTCCAATTGATTAATCCCTAGAGGTTCTGTCTATTCTAGAATATTTTTTTCTTAAACAAAAGATAGAAGTTTCGTGAGAAATTAAAGTGTAGTGATATATACTCATTTGTAATAGGAGTTGCCCGATTCTTTTTCTTATTTTTTGATACCTTGAATACAAAAGAATGTGATTGTTGAGACATCGGATACACTAATTTTTGACAGCATGCACGTCTGTATTCATTTTAATTAGATGTAATTGTAGACAATAAATTGCGTCGAAAAAATAAAATCAAGATCGAAAAATATTGCAATAATCGTTGTATTTGATTTCAAATAATATGGGTGTACAATCTCTATGAATCATCTGATTCTTCTTTCCAATATTAAATAAATTCAAGGGCCTTTGAGCTTGATCTTGAATCTATATTTGTTGTCACGAACGGTGATCTTGAATTCAACTAACACAAACTTTGATTTGAACTCGTACTCCTTGAATCTTGATTTGTTCTTCGTCATTGAGCTTGAGCTTGATTTGTACTTTGTTCTTGAGCTTGAACTTGGTTTGTTCTTCGTTCTTGGGCCTTGAACTTGATTGCTTGAAGCTTGAAACTTGCGGAGGAATTTACATCATTTGATCCACGAGATTTTTATTGCTTCTTGTTATAACTTCTGGTATTTTTTTTGGGTTATGAAGACCCCTATTTATAGTTGTGGAAGGGAGTAGTTGTGATAAGAACAAACTCTTTCCGACCAATCAAATTAAAGTGTGACATGGCCGTATTTGATTGGCCAGAACATGTCACTTGCACACATGGCATGATTTCATTGGCATTTTAATGTGACTTGGCATGCTTTGTCATTTTGACACATGGCATGATCCTATTGGATCTTCTGTTTGACTTGGCGTGTCACGTCATTTGACACGTGGCACAAAAACTGGGATTCTAGGAAGATGGCATCTTGGGCTTAATGAAGTGGGCTTATTACTTTAGCTCAATGGATTAAGACTTATTTATTTAATCCATATATGTTGGACTTATATAATTAATTCAATTATATTAACCCATAATATTTATTTGGACCAATATATCTTGATTTAAAATATAGTTTAAATTATTTTATGGATTTAATTCTAATAAAATTTATATGTCTACAAATGTCCCATACTTCAAGACTTGTCAAGGTCTTTAGATTTTTGAAGACTAGGCTTGAAGTATTTTCATTAATATACTTGAACTGGCTTTGACTTAAATCATATGAAATGTTAAAGTATTTAAACTTTAAATTTCAAAATCACGTGCCTCAATTACATGGAATGTAAAAACTATTAAATTTTAAATCCCCAAAATTACTATTGTACACTGTTACGTGGCTTTCATTTTGAAAGACTTCAAAATCAATGGCTTTACCATATATGTACTTCAAGGAATTGGTTGCTGACATAAGCAACAATTCTAATAAATGTTGTTGCATGATCACGTGACTTAATAAAATCACAAGATTTTTCCCCCTAGGACTTCTCCTGTCCAACCAGAGTAGGATATCTAATTCTATCTGGATTCTAACAATTAGCAATCCCACATTGTTATAATTCATGTTAAGAGCCGCATCATTGCACCTATAAATAGGTCATACCTTTCATGTAGTTGGCATCAGTCACTGTGTTTGCAGTCGACATGAAGTAAAGTGTCGAGGTAATTTTTTTTTTTTAATTGTGCTTTTTCTTTTGCCCTTTTTCTTTTTGGTTCCTTTTTTTATAGGCCAAGAAGAGAAGGATATGTTCTTGTTTAATGAGATAATCCATACATGAAGAAGACAATCTTAGGATACGAAGGGATGGGTACTCATCCCTGCCCGAATATCGGAGAGATTACTCTGATGGCCCGACTACCGGAGAGATTACTCTCAATGTGACCCGACTACCGGAGAGATTACTCTCAAAATGACATCACTATCATAGAGATTACTCTCAAAATGACCCGACTACCGAAGAGACTACTCTCAATGTGGCCTGAATATCGGATAGATTACTCTCAATGTGACCCGACTATCGGAGAGATTACTCTCATAATGACCCGACTACTGAAGAGATTACTCTCAATGTGGCTCGACTACTAGAGAGATTACTCTCAATGTGGTCCGACTACCGAAGAAATTAATCTAAAAATGAACCGAATATCGGAGAGGCCAACTTAAGGTGCAAAGGGATACATATGCCCACCTTAAGATTGGAAAGTTATAGTTCCTTTTAAGTACAAACTCACGAAGAGGCCAACTTAAGGTGCAAAGGGACTTATATGTCCACATTAAGATTGAAAAGTTATAGTTTCCTTTTAAGAACAAATTCACGAAGAGGCCAACTTAAGGTGCAAAGGGACTCATATGTCCACCTTAAGATTGAAAAATTATAAAGCTTCAACTCGAAGACGACATTGGCTTGAACACTTGGAAAACTTTGAAGATTTGGCGGACTTTTGCAGACTTCAACTCAAAGATTTGGAGGGCTTAAACAATTCAAATTTAAGATCGGTGAATTTGAAGACTTCAATTTGAAGACCAACGGACTTGAAGATTTCAACTTAGAGACTTCGAGGTATTAAATATTTCAACTTTAAGACCGGCAAATTTGAAGACTGAAACTTGAAGACCGATGGACATGAAGACTTCAACTTAGAGACTTGGAAGACTTAAATATTTCAACTTGAAGAGTGGCGAACGTGAATACTTCAACTTGAAGACCAACGGACTTGAAGATTTCACCTTGGAGACTTCGAAGGCTTAAATATTTCAACTTCTCTTTTGATTTACATTGTCCAACTTTTATCTTAGTCGCATAATTTTCAGCTTTACGCGCTTGTAACGAAAGATTCATATCTTGTCGTGGGAGAGTCCAAATAATGAAATATTTGATTTCTTAAAAATTAAACTTCAATATATAAAACATATCCAAAACTTAGAATCAAACACCTTCATAATCGACCCAGATAAGATTTTGAAACCAACTTTAGATTTCACAACGTAGAAAATTTTAGATATGTGCAGTCTCACCAAAATATTTATATCTTGGTGTAGAAAAGTCGAAATTATGAAACATTTAATTTCATGGAAACTAGACTTCAAAATATAAGACATATACAAAATTCGAAATCAAAAACTTTGAGAATCATCCCACATACTATTTTGAAGCTAACTTTAAATTCCGACATGTTGATAGTTTCAGATTTGCACAGTTTCACCAAAAGAATTGTATCTTGATGTAGGGATGTCGAAATAACAAACTGCTTGATTTTATGAAAACTAGTCTTCAAGATCTAAGACATATCCAATATTCAGAATCAAATACTTTGAGAATCATCCCATATATTATTTTGAATCTAACTTTAAATTCCGACACGTTGATAGTTTTAGATTTGCGCGACTTCATCGAAAGTTTTACATCTTAAAGTAGAAATGTCGAAATCACAAACTGTTTGATCCATTGGAATCTTAACTTACAAATCTATAAAATATCCAAAATTCAAAAATTTAATGCCTTAGGGATAGTTTCAGATAATATTTTAAAATCAACTTTGGTTCCTGATATGCCGACAGTTCCAAATTAGCGCCACTTCACCAAAATTTTGTATCTTGATGTGGAAGCCTCAAGATCGCAAGAACTTTTTAATTACCAAAAGTAGAAATTAAAGAGTTTCATCCTTACCAAATATCTTGGGTTTAAGTCTCACTGAATTTGAAACATCGTGAAGGCTCACAAAAAAAATTTGAAGGTTTGGCGAACATGAAGGCATAGAGAATATCCTGACTTTAATGCAAATGCTTGGTGACCTCCTAAAAGAGATTAATAATTTTATTGAAGACACCAGTTTACCATAGCGGCTTGCCCCCTTTGAATCGAATGAGATCCATATTTTAATAGAAAAATGGTATCTCAGCTCGATTTTCAAGTGTCGATTGAATGGATTACATTCCATCGTACTTCATTCGGACAATGATTGGGGGATTATGTATCTTTTGGACTTATGCGACTGAACTCAGAATGAAACTCTAAGCTGCCTACGTACCTCTGTTAAGCGGATCAAGTCATACCGTAATTCAGAATGGGTGATTTTTTACTTTTTTTAATATCCTAACTTTTTCCTAGGTTGCCTCTTTCGAGGTTTTCAACCTAGCGGACTTGTTTTTTTCTTTTCTTTTTTTTTCTTTTTTTTCTTTTTGTGGGCCATACACAGTTTAGACTCATGCTTGCCAGGAGTGTAGGAACATGTAGTTTAGGCTCATGCGTCAAGGAGCGTTGCAACTTCAAGGATAATACTTCTTTAAGAATTTGTCATTGATAGGGCTGATTCTCATGCCATCTGCATCAACCAGCTTATAAGCCCCACTTGAATAAGCTTCTTGTACGACATATGGCTCATCCCATTTTGAAGTGAATTTCCCTACAGGTTTATGTGAAGTAATAATGGGTCTTCGTATGGCAAGGACTTGATCTCCTACTTGAAAGGATCTCGGGATGACTCTTTTATTGAAGGCGCGAGACAATCGAGCTTGATATCATTCAAGACTCTGTTGAGCTTCTAACCTTTTCTCATCAAGAGCCTCCAACTCTACTAATCGAAGTCGAGCATTTTCTTCATTAGTGATCTCTTCTTGAATAGCCAGTCGTAATAAAGGTATTTGACGCTCAAGTGGCAAGACGGCTTCGACTCCATACACGAGTGAATAAGGAGTCGCTTGTGTTGGCATGCGGTGAGTCATCCTATATTCCCATAGATATTCTTCCATACAGTCATTCCAATCTCGTTTGGATTTGGAGACGACTTTCTTTAGCAAGTTGCATAGAGTTTTGTTGAATGCCTCAGCTAGACCATTGGCGGCAGCATTGTACATCGAAGAGTTACGTTGCTTGAAGCCAAAGAGATCACAAATCTTGTTCATCAACCTATTATTAAATGGCTTTCCATTATCTGTTACTATGTAACGAGGAATGCCAAAGTGATAGATTATGTTTACCCGGATGAAACTTGCAACATTTTCCTTCTTTACCTCCTTAAGAGCAACAGCTTCAGCCCATTTTGAGAAGTAGTCAGTTGCAGCCAAGATGTATAGGTGCCCACCAGAGGACTATGGTAGTGGTCCACCAATATCCAATCCCCAAGCGTCAAACGACCAGGATACAACAGTCGAGTGCAGCACTTCAGGAGGTTGATGAATAAAATTTGCATGGAATTGACAAGCCTTGCATCTTCGAGCATGGTCCAAGCAATCTTTTACCATCATTGACCAATAATATCGCATCCTTTTTATATGGAAGTGGAGCGTTGGTCCAGACTGGTGCGAACCACATACCCCAGAATATGCCTCTTGCAAAGCTTGGAGTGCTTCTTCTTCCCCTAAGTATCGCAAGAGTACTCCCTAGAACGACCTTCTGTATAGAGTATCTTTGTAGTAAAGGAAGCGAGGTGCACGACGACGGATTTCAGTCCTTCTCCTTGGATTTTCTGGAAGTATCCCATAGCATAAGTGGTCGATAATGGGTTGTCGCCATTCTTCTTTCTCAACTTCAGAAATAGCGACAATATGCTTGAGTTCATTTTCTTCACCTTCAGCCTCATTTGGCAGCGGTACTACCCATTTTTGGCAGACACTAACTTGCGCTTGATCAGGCAGGGTTAACGATGAAGCTAGGGCGGCTAAAGCATCAACCTTCTTATTTTCTTTCCTTGGCACATGCTGAATAGTTACATCACCGAGCCTTCCCATTAATTTTTAGCGTAATCATGATATGGGCGTAGTTCAAGCTTCTTGACCCCATAACTTCCTAAAAGCTGATTGACCACTAACCGAGAGTCACCAAAGACTTGAAATTGCAATTGTTTCATATCAACGACCATTTCAAGCCCAAGTATTAATGCTTGGTACTCAACAACATCGTTGGAACAGAGTTGTATCAAGGTGAAGGAGTAGGGCAAGACTTCACCTTGGGAAGTGACAAATACTACGCCAGCACCAGCTCCTCCACGATGCGCAGCACCATCAAAGTACATCTTCCATGGAGGTAGAACTTCAACGACCATTGCGTCCTCATCAGGTAGTTCATCAGTTAGCTCCCATTCATCAGGTATCAGATGATCTGCCAAGAAGTCTGCCAATGCTTGTCCTTTTATAGCCTTTTGAGGGATGTAAAAAATCTCGAATTGTTGAAATTGGAGGTACCATCTCGCTAGTCGATCACTAAGAACAGGTTTTGACATCACGAACTTGATGGGATTTGCTTTAGAAACAAGACGGACAACATGAGCTTGAAAGTAGTGCTTCAACTTTTGAATTGAGAAGACTAGCGCCAAACACAACTTTTCAATTGGCGAATAATTCAACTTGTTTGGTGTCATCATCCTGCTCAAGTAGTAAAGAGATTTTTATTTCCCATTACTATTTTCTTGGGCCAACAGTGTTATAACAGACCTATCTTGCGCCGCAATGTATAGTATCAATGGATTTCCAGGTATAGGAGTTGCTAACATTGGAGGCTTCATCAAGTAGGTTTTGATACTTTCAAATGCATTGCTACAAGCTTGGTCCCACTTGAAAGGAACGCCTTTCTTCATGAGGCGACTAAATGGTTGGCACCTTCCGGCTAGGTTCGAGATGAATATTCTAAGGTATGATAGCTTTCCTTGCAGAATTTTCCATTCATGAATATCCCGAGGCTCAATCATTTTTAAAATGGCATCCACTTTGGCTTGGTCAATTTCGATCCCTCGATGTCGGACAATGAAATCAAGGAACTTTCCAGAAGTAACTCCAAAGGCACATTTCAATGGATTCATCCTAAGTTGGTACCTCCAGAGTAACTCAAATACCATTCTCAAGTATTTCAAGTGGTCGCCCTTCGCTCCTTATTTTAACACCAATTCGTCAACATAGCATTTGACATTCTTTTGGAGAAGATCGTTGAAAATATTCTGCATAGCCCTTTGGTAAGTAGCACCGGCGTTCTTCAAACCGAAAGGCATTACCTTGTAGCAATAAATACCCTTGGGGTGCGGAATGTAGTAAGATCTTCATCTTTTGGCGCCATGCGAATTCGGTTAGAGCCTGACAAACCATCCATAAACGACATTGCCTCATACGTAGTAGTAGCATCGATCATAAACTCTGGAATAGGAAGCGAGAATTCATCTTTGGGACACGCATTGTTGAGATCACTGAAGTCGATGCACACTCGAATATGACCAGTCTTCTTCCTTACAAGGACAATACTTGAAACCCACGTTGGGTATTTAACTTCCCGAATAAATCCAGCTACAATGAGTTTGTTAACTTCGGTTTCAATCAGGGGAACCAAGTCCGTCCTAAAGTGCCTTTGAGCTTGCTTAACAGGACGAGCGCCATTCTTGACTGCAAGGTGATGGACTGCCACTTTAGGGTCCAAGCCAGGCATTTTCTGTAACTCCAAGCAAAGACATATCTAAACTCCTTGAGTAACTCAATATAAGTGCTCTCTTCATCAACTTCTTGTAAAGCACTTAGATAAGTGGGTCTTGGTTCTTCGTCGATGCCAAGGTTAACTTCTTTTAAGGCATCAACTGTAGTCTTCACTCCTTCTTCAAGTTTAGGTGGAGCATCTTCCGCATCTTTATTTTCTTAAGAGTCCCCATCGTTGAAGGATATGTGATAACACGGTGAAACATCCTCCAATTCTACATTATCCTCCATTGAAGATGGAACACCATTCTCGCCTTGTACAGTAACATGATACGAATAACCCACACTTTCTTCATCTTCGTCACGTTCTTTAGTGTAGACCAAGTATATGGCTTTACCTTCAGTACTTCATCACACGAAACCATGACTTTTGTGTGTCTCTTCATTCTAGAAGGAATCGAACTTTCGAAATCTTTAGAGATTTTCTGAATTTTGGGCGAAGAGGGTGTTCTTGTATTGCGATAATTTCTCTGGAATTTATTCCCCTTCTTTTATGGACCCAATCTCTCAAAGATGGAAGTTTTCACAGTTGGTTTTCCAATTCGATCAAAGACAGAAGGCTTGTTAGAAGTGGCAGATTCGTCTTCTATAGTGATATAATTGCCGCTCGCCCTTCTTATGGAGATGCGCACTGGTGACGGTTGCATGTATACAAGCCTTCACGTGGTTACCTCGTTACATCTTATGATGGGAGCTTCCCTAACTTTGACGTCTCATTGGGATTTTATCCAGCTTTTGCAAATAGCTTGTAAGCGTTAGGATCAAAACCTTCATCTGTTCGTTTTGTAGGGAGTGCCACATTCTGCAAATGATTTTCGGCTACAAACCCTGCAAGCAGCTTCGAGGAAAACTTTACTGCCTTAATTCGTTTTACCAAAAGAGTTAACTCCTTTAGCATGTTGGTTTGGAGATTAGATGATTCGCCTCGTCTTTCTTCCTTTTAGGGACATATTGGAGCTTAGGACTTACTTTTTTTCCACAAGACGCAATATCCCCTCTATGAGATTTATTCGCGTTGGGTTGTACCTCCTCAGTAACAGCTTTGGCTTTACCAATAGTCACCTCAGCTCTTTTATTTATGGGCTCGTCATTCTTGCTTTTTATGCTGTCATCAACTTTTAGCCCTTCACAATGCGGTTCTTACACTAGAACTTTGCATCGGTGAAGTGTGACTCTGCCTCGGTGAATAGCTCATCATCAGCAACTATCTTCTTCTCAACTTCACCCTCGTAGTATTTTAAACATCGATGGTGGGTAGATGGAACTACTTTATTCTCATGTATCCAAGGCCTTCCAAGCAAGACATTGTATGAAGTCTTCGCATCAATCACATGCATCCATGCACTTGATTTCATATCTTCAATAGTGATTCCCAGCCTGATCGCGCCTATGGCTCTTTTCCCCCCTTTGGTTGAATCCTTGGATCATTACACGACTTTCTGAGAGTTCATTCATTGGAATACCAAGTTCTTTCACAGTGTGAATTGGAAAAATGTTCTCTGAGGATCCTCCATCAACCAAAATTTGATTTACCCTTTCATCACGCATAAAGCCAACCAGGTACAATGGGCGGTTATGAGGAGTGTCACCTAACAGAAGATCGTCATTTGTGAACGTGACTTTTTCCTCACAAGCATTAACTTCTTGAGTAGTGGACTCGATAAGCTTTTCCGAAGATGGTGCCAATGGTAGGTCATCACTCTTTTCTTTCCCTTTCGTCAGTATGGCAACAAGAGGCATCAATACTCCCATGGGAAATCTTCGTGCAAAACCAACTTGGTAAAAACTCCTCCAAGTCACTGGATGTCATGGATTTTGAGGGTGATGTACCTCCACTTTCTCTTTATTTACACGCTTAACTGGATTCCATCTCCTAGGCCTTTTCACCATTATATTCCTTGTTGGTTGTTCCGTTTATCCTTTTCATGGGCTCCTTTTGTGGCGCCTACGACGAGTCACCAACGTCCAACCTTCATCATCCTTGGGTTGACCGTCTTCAACTTTGTAGTTCTCCAGTAATTCTTCATCTTTACTCTGTAAAACTACATAATTCGTTTGGAATGAATGAGCCAAATGTGATAGAGACTTGGTTTGCGCTTTCTTTCTCATCTTCAATCACGATCTTCTTTTCACGAGCCAAGTCCATAACTTTTTTCTTGAAGACAAAGCACTTCTTCAGAGGGTGGATAACAAGTCAATGATATTTACAGTAATTTGGGTCATCAATTTTCCCAGCTTCGTTTGGTCGCTTCATCTCCGGAAGCTCAATGAGATTTAACTCGAGGAGTTCTTCAAAAATAGCTGGCACATCAGAATCCAGAAATAGGTACTCTTTCTCTTGAATTTCTTTTAGAGTCAACTTTCCACTTGGCTTATCTTGAAATGAAGTGGATTTCATACTCTACTTCTGCTCACCTTCGTCGTGAACTTCACAGGTGATGTGTTGACCTTCATAGCTTCTTTATTTTCAGATCTTGGTACAAATTTGCTCCATTTTCTGACTTCTTGCTTGTCGTTCCCTTTGCGAGGTTCATAGATGGGCAGCCTTTCATTTCCAGCGAAGGCCATGCTCAATTCCATGTCATGGGCACGAGTTTAAAGTTCTTCAAATGTGCTAGGATTGATACCTTTCAAGATGTATCACAATACCCAATGCATACCTTAGATGCACATCTCTATGCCAGAAGCTTCACTAAGCCTGTCTTTACAGTTGAGGCTTGCATTCCTCCAACGATCGATAAAGTCGATATCTGGTTCACTCTTCCGTTGACGAGTATTTGTGAGTTCTATCATACACACAAAACGTCTCGTGCTATAAAAGAGATTGAGGAATTCTTGCTCTAGTTGATCCCAGCTATCAACAGATCCAGCCTCGAGGTCTGTGTACCAATCAAAAATATTTCCTTTTAATGAGCGGACAAACTGCTTGACGAGGTAATCTCCATAATTCCCAGCATTGTTGCATGTCTCAACAAAGTGACATGTTGCTTTGGATTGCCTTTGCCATCAAACTGTTGAAATTTGGAGGTTGATAGCCAGCATGCGTCTTCAACAAATCGATCCTTGAAGTGTACGGCTTTGCGTAGGTAAAGGAGGACTTGGAAGCGACTTCATATTTGTTTTTTATAGTCCCTTCAATGAACTCCTTTAGTTGATTGATTGAAATCATCCCTTACGAAGAGAATGGATTTCCTTAGTGGATGCAACTTTTCGTGGGGGAGGATCAGCCTCTTGAACTTCTGGGAGTTTTCCAAGTGCATGGGTGGATTCTTCTTCCATCAAGATTCCCACCCTAACTGTTAGCTTGTCGATTCTAGCATCTTGATTTTGCATGCACTTGATCAAGCCAGCGATTGCTTCCGTCAAGTTTCTGCTCCTTCACAGATGAAGTGTTTGTCACCATGGCTTGCATGATTGTCGTGGACGATGGAGAGTAGCATGGGTTTTCACACAGATTGATCCTTGATTTGATTACGTTATGTGGTGTAAGTGGAGAGGATCCATCACTTGAAGCATCATCATCTTCCTTCACAGCAGAGTGCTTGGATCCGGAGAGGTCAAGCAGAGCAAGAGTTTTCTTGATCTTTTCAGCAACATCGCTTCATTCTTCGGGTGCGTTTGTGGAAGATCTTGCTCCTTTTGAGGATGAAGATCTTAAAACAGGGGTTGATGCTAGGGATGCTTATCAAGCGGATTGGGAGGTTATTTACTCTTAACGGTTTGGCTTATCAGTTAAAGGCTTTTAAAAGTATTAATTTGCTAGCCACCCGGTAGATATCAGGCGGATTGGTATCGGTTTAGCTCTTATCTGGCGGTTTATCGGCCTAATTCAATCTACACTGCGTGCATTAATTGTTTGCTGACTACCTAGCATACAAATTCAAAATAGGATTATTCTGAATTTGTTAGCTACATCGTTACCAGCTAGCATGCAGATGTTAACATTTATGTCCACTGCCATGCATCTTAGAAGTTAAAAGGGTTGGTTGAAAACCAACGAACAACAAATGCAATTTAATCCAGTACGATTATTCAAGGAGATTACCAAAGCCAAACTTCGATAACAGTCTTCATTCATAAAAAAATTATCCATTGTATCAAATTCTTCTTTAGGACATACATATGTCTGTTAACGCCTATTTACAATTTTAAAAAGCAAAAATATGAGCTTGATCTTCATACTAGGGCTTTTGATATTTAATATATATGGATAAAAATAAATTTTATAGATATATTCATAACGGGTTAACCGATTATCCGTTAAGAAAATTAAATAATCCACCCCTAAGTCGCTAGTGAAAATTTTTCAATATGTTCTCCGTCCGTTAAACCGTTAACCCGATACCAATAAGCCATTAAGATTCGGTTTCGGTGCGGTTTTGAATATCCCTAGTTGATGCGGACGGCACCTGGGGTACTTATTGTCCTAACGAGCTTGCTTTTCTTCTCGTAACTAGTCCAAAGCTTCCAAAGGTAACATCGAGGATGCTTTCTACATCAGCATAGAACCTGAAATTAGCAGCCTTGGCGGAAGTTGAACTGGAGTTGATTTTCTTGGAAACCATTTCATTGTTCTTGAACTTTGGTGATTGAAAAGTTGAGATGAGAGGTAGAGATTTCCCACCGGGCGTGCCGGAATTTGTAGACAATAAAATTGCGTCGAGAAAATAAAATCAATACCGAGAAATATTACAACAATCATTGTATTTGATTTCAAATAATATGAGTGTACAATATCTATGAATCCTTTGATTCTTCTTTCAAATATTAAATAAATTCAAGGTATTTTGAGCTTGATCTTGAATCTATATTTGTTGTCACGAACGGTGATCTTGAATTCAACTAGCACGAACTTTGATTTGAACTCGTACTCCTTGAATCTTAATTTGTTCTTCGTTATTGAGCTTGATCTTGATTTGTACTCTGTTATTGAGCTTGAACTTGGTTTGTTCTTAGTTCTTGAGCCTTGAACTTGATTGTTGAACTTGAACTTGATTGCTTGAAGCTTGAAACTTGCGGTGGAATTTGCAGCGTTTGATCCATGAGCTTTTTCTTGCTTCTTGTTATAATTTCTGGTGTCTTTTCTGGGTTATGAAGACCCCTATTTACAGTTGTGGAAGGGAGGAGTTGTGATAATAACAAACTCTTTTCGACCAGTCAAATTGAAGTGTGACATGGTCGTATTTGATTGGCCAGAACATGTCACTTGCACACGTGGCGTGATTTCATTGGCATTTTAATGTGACTTGGCTTGCTTTATCATTTTGACACGTGGAACGATCTTATTGTCTCTTCCGCTTGACTTGGTGTGCCACTTCATTTGACACGTGGCCCCAAAATTGGGCCTCTAGGAAAATGGCATCTTGGGCTTAATGAAGTGGGCTTATTACTTTAGCCCAATGGATTAAGACTTATTTATTTAATCCATATATGTTGGACTTATGTAATTAATTTAATTATATTAGCCTATAATATTTATTTGGACCGATATATCTTGAATTTAAAATATAGTCCAAATTATTTTATGGATTTAATTTTAATAAAATTTATATGTTTATAGTAATTTCTGGATTGTATAAATAGAATTGTTTCTACTTTCTTTGAGATGTACTGCAAAGTGAGACTTTTATTGAGTCTTATTAATTTGTATGACAATCTATTTTTCTCATTATCATGTTGAACAATTTCTACCTCATTATTTTTTCGTTACTTCCACTTATTTTCTTTGGTTGGTTAACTGTTTTATTTTTTTTGCATTACGGCCTACGCAGCTAAAAGTTTAAAAGGTACTTTACGTTGATTTGATTAGGTATTAAAGTTTGGAAAGAAAACAGTAAATTGAAATTGCTGGAAGTATAGTTATTCATGGTCTCATGTAGAAAGGCTAACAAATTAAATGAAAGGGCATGTCTGTAGCTATTTCTATCCCTCGTACAATTGTTAGCCTCTCAATATATTCATGCAAGGACACTGTTTGTATATTTTCATTTTTTTTAAACTCCTATCAGATATTTCTAAAGTATTTTTGTTTTGTATAAATATTATAGTAGTTGTCCTAAACAAATTAGTAAGGTGGCGTTTAGCTAATTATGATTGTTATGTTCAAACGTTGGCATGAATTTCAAATACGGTCCACATAATGTTAACTGAGCTAGATTAAGCTAGCTCCAGCCGTAATTCGTACATGGAGAGAGATTTATCAATGGAACAGTGAAATCATAAGAGGGAAGAGAGAAAGAAGAAAACAGTTCATTTTCTGTTTTTGTTGTAATACAGAGGAAGAGATCCGTATAATCTCTTTTATTACTAATTACAAGTCCTATATTTTCTCCTATTCACAAACTACTCCCTTCTAGTTTCCTGTAGGTCCATTTTAACCCATTTCTCTTTAATACTCCCCTTCAAGCTGGAGAGTGGAAAACATCCAACACTCCTAGCTTGGACAGAAGTGTTTGACGCTGTGATGTTCTCAGCCCTTCAGTCATAAGGTCTGCCAATTGCATTTTTGTGGGAATGTACTGTGGTGTGATCAATCCACTCTTCAGTTTCTCCCCTCACAAAATGACAGTCTATCTCTATAAGCTTGGTCCTTTCATGAAATATGGGATTTGCAGCTATGAATTCTATCACAATGCAAACTTACTGGTGTTTGCACTTTGTTTCCTAGTTCCTCCAGTAAACCAACCATCCAGATAATCTCTTCCAGGGAAACTGCCATACTCCTATACTCTGCCTCTGTCGTGCTCCTACTGATAGTCTGATATTTCTTTAACTTCCAGGACAATAGAGAATCTCCTAGTTTGATCACAGATCTTCTGGTGTTGGGGCAGGATGCCCAATCTGAGTCACAGAAAGTTGTAAGCACTTGTGTCTCCCCTTTCCTTAGTAGTATCCCTAGACCTGGTGCTCCTTTGATGTATCTGACCACTCTTAGGGATGCATCCATATGAGACCTTTTGGGAAGATGCATAAGTTGACTTAAGACTTATACTGCAAAACATATATCAGGTCTTGTAATGGTCAAGTATAGCACTTTCCAACCACCTCTGATAAGTTCCTAATTCTTCCAATGGCGCATCATCTGTTTTCCCAACATGGTTATCATAATCTAATGTAGTAAGCTTACGATTCAGCTCCATTGGTGTAGCAACAGGTTTACATCCACTCAATCCTGCATCAGCAATTAACTCCAATACATATTTTCTCTTATTCAATAGAACACCTTCCTCTGATCTCATGACTTCAATGCCCAAAAAATATCTAAGCTCTCCCAGGTCCTTGACCTTGAAGTAACTGCGTAGGGTGTCCTTTGCTTCATTTATTAATGATTGTGAGCTGCCTGTAATGAGTAGATCATCTACATATATGAGAATGATTACAATGTCTTCTGCACACATTTTTGTAAACAAAGAGTGATCATGGGAACTTTGTGCATAACTAGCTTCCAATAAGGCAGTGGTCAATTTGATATTCCACTATCTGGATACCTGCTTTAGGACATAGAGTGATTTCAAAATCCTATACACCGTATATTCCCCTTTCTTTTTAAAACCTAGGGGTAGGTCCATGTAAACCTCTTCAATCAGATCTCCCTGAAGGAAAGCATTATTGACATCCATTTGAAAAAGATGCCAACCCTTAGAAGCAGCTACACTAATAATAGTGAGCACTGAAACCATTGTATCCACATGAGAGAAAGTCTCATGAAATCCAAACCTTCTTGTTGAGTATACCCTTTGGCCACTAGTCTTGCTTTAAACTTGTCCACCTCACCATTGGCTTTATACTTGATCTTGTACACCCATTTTGAACTGATTGGCCTCTTACCTATAGGCAAATCAACTACTGCCCAGGTAGAGTTGGCTTCAGGAGACTAAATCTCTTGTTGCATTGCCTCTACCCATTTCTTTTGTTGAGTTGCTTCTTTGAAGGTCTTTGGTTCAGTCAAAGTGGAGAAAGCACCTAGATATGACTGGTAGTTTGGTGATAGATGAGAGTAGGCAACATGAGAGGAAATGGGATACTTACTACTTTTGGAAGAATTAGTAGCAGTGACATAGTCTTTCATCCAAATTGGAGGTGCATGAGTTCTTTGTGGTCTCACAAGAATGGAAGAACGCTCTGCAGTTTGTATGGCACCAGATTCAGAAGTTGCTGGTGTGGATTGGTGTATATTTTCAATGTCTACTAACTCAGAATTTGAACCTGCTGGAACTATTTCATGTAACTCTCCTTGAATGCCATTATCATTAGTGGTTGAATTGTCAATTGGAGGATGCATGGTAACATGATCTGTCTCAGGAATGGGAGGATCAACTGGTTGCAAATCCTGCTGTAATGAGACTGGATTTTGAGCAAGAGCTGCATCCTACAAGATTGGCTAATTCTCAATTGTGATGTGAGTAAACATGTCTTCCTCAGTACCTGAAAGGATTTTGAATGGAAAAATGTATTCTTTAAAAATAACATCTCTACTGACAAGAAAAGTTCTATTTTCCAAGTCATAGAGCCTATATCCCCTTTGAGTGTCAAAATAACCAAGGAAGACAGTTCTTTTTGCTCTGGGAGAAAACTTATCTCCCCTTGAAAAGCTACTTGCATACCCCAAACAACCAAACACCTTCAGATGGTCTACACTGGCTTGCTTGTTGTAAAGCAGCTCATATGGATTTTTTCCTTCTAACACAGGAGTTGGTAGACTATTTATCAGATATACTGCAGTCCTCACACATTCACCCCAGAATCTAATGGGCACTCCACTTTGAAATTTTGAATTCCTGGCCATTTCAAGGATATGTCTACGTTTTCTCTCCACAACTCCATTTTGTTGTGGAGTATAAGGGAAACTACTCTGATGCACAATCCCAAGAAAAGTAAACAATTCATTGCTTTTAGAATTAAAGAATTCACTGCCATTATCAGACCTCAAACATTTCAGAGATACAACAAATTGATTCCTTACTATTGAGATGAAATTCTTTAGTATAGCCACAGCTTCACACTTAGAATTCATCAAACATACCCATGTATACCTGCTAAAATCATCAACTATAGTAGCAAAATACTATTTTTATCATATGTGGGCACTTTGTAAGGCCCCCAAACGTCTAAGTGTACAAGCTGGAAAATACTAGTGGATTTTGTATTACTAATAGGAAACTGAAGTCTGCATTGTTTAGCTAAGGGACATATGTCACAGTACTCAATGTCAGTGTTATTGACTTTATTCTGCAGTGTAGGTAAGTGTTGTATAGTCTTCAAAGAGGCATGCCCTAATCTGTGGTTCCATAGTATGGTATCTGACTTCTCTTTCAAGGTTGTTCCTGCCAATACTATTGCTCTCCCCCTTAGCAAGTATAAGCCTTCTGATTCTTTACCAATCCTCAGTACCTTGCCACGGTAAAGCTCACGAAACAAACAGAAATCAGGGTAAAAGTTGACTAAACATCTCAGTTCCTTGGTAAGTTTTGACACTGACAATAAATTGAATTTTAAGTCAGGTACATGTAGAACATTTTCCACATTTTTGTTTCCTAGGACCATTGCACTTCCTGCATGTTTTATCTCTGCTCCAACCCCTGTTGGTAATTGCACACTACTATGTTCTTGTCCTTTCATGCTTCTAACATTCCTTAATATTTTCTTATTATGAGTAATGTGATGTGTGGCTCCTGAATCCATTATCCATTCTTCTATTGATGGACTGCAAAGTAGAGAGGTTATACCTGCCATATTTGATAAGCAATCTCTTGTTGTTGGTTTGTTCAAGAGCCCTACCAGCTGTTTGTATTGTTCTTTTGTTAGCACATTGAGTCTGAAATGGATTTCCAGACCCTGTTGTTTCTTCAGTACTTGCAGCATTCACATAAGGTCTAGTTCCTCCACATGAAAACTTCTTCTTGTTTTTAAAACCTGTTGGATATCCGATGATCCACAGTATTCACAGATTAGGCCAATCTTCTTTGGCTTGAAGACCTAACCTCTTCCTGCCATCTTAGTCAAAGGATCCTTGTTTGTATCTGTAACTCCTAACGATCTCTGGCTTTCCTCCTGTGTCACTATTGCATAAGCCTCATTTACAGTGACAACAGGCCTCCTCAACGACAGATTGCTCCTTACATTATTGTACGTCTCATTCAATCCTATCAGAAATTGTAACAATCTCTTATTAGCTAAAAGTTCTAGTGTTGGTCTAGATTCCTCACAGTCACAAGCAGAGGTTGGAACCAGTACATCCAATTCATTCCACAAGTCACTCATTTTTGTGTAGTAACTAGTTACAGAATTAGTACCCTGTTTTAAGCTAGCTATTTCTGTCCAAAGATGATATATTCTCGTCAAGCTACATCTATCAAATTTCTCCTTGAAATCACTCCAAACCTTCTTAGCATTAGAAGCAAATACAATACTAGGCATTAACTCACCTGCAACAGTGCTTCAGATCTACGATAACATGATTACATTGCATTTCTCCCATTGTTCAGCAAGTTCTCCTCTATACATGCTTTTGACACACATTCCATCCACGAATCCTAGATTTCCTTTTCCTCTTAACGCTAGCTTCATCGTCCTACTCCACAAGGCATAATTTTCCGGCCCTGTGAGTTTGATAGGAATTAGAACTAAGCCCGGAGCATCGAAAGCTTGAAGGAACAACGGATGATTGTGTTCTAGCAAGGTCACTTCATTTCCAGCCATATTCGCTCAAATCGGAAAATTCGAAACCCCAATTTCAGAGTAATTTCTCTGCTTTTTGTTTGAATTTCAAATCTAACCTCTAGAATTGAGATCGAGGCTCTGATACCATGTTAACTGAGCTAGATTAAGCTAGCTCCAACAGTAATTCGTACATGCAGAGAGATTTATCAATGGAACAGTGAAATCGTAAGAGAGAGAGAACAAGAGAGAAGAGAGGAAGAAGAAAACAGTTCATTTTCTGTTTTTGTTGTAATACAGAGGAAGAGATCCGTGTAATCTCTTTTATCACTAATTACAAGTCCTATATTTTCTCCTATTTATAAACTACTCCCTTCTAGTTTCCTGTTAGGTCCCTTTTAACCCCTTTCTCTTCAATACATAACAAGATCAATAGACCAAGAGAACCATTGCATTGTCCATCAATGTATTGTCTCTTGTGCGTTTGGAAGAATAACTTGTTCTGTAAATTTTGTTGTTATATTTTTCTGTAGAATTCGATCTACTTGTATATATGTTAAACAAACTCTCCTCGTAGAGTCAGTGAGACTCATGAAGCAGCCTACCCATTCATCACAGGCTTTCCGGTTCTACTCATATCAAATTGACCAAAAAATACTACCTACTATAGAATATTGTTTAAGTGAGCTTACTTAGAATCTCGACAAGGAAGAATATTGCCTAAAACAATTTGGAAGACAGTGCAACATTGCTCGAATTCAAAATAGATAATGGGTTCACCTATCTATCATTCCCCATTTAAATATCATGCTTTTACCTACGGTAATAATTCAAATCCGTGACTTGCACCTAATCCACACGTAACATGATGTACACTTGCACAAGTAGTAAATGTAATTAGAGAAGATAAAACTTGATTTTCTATATTGATTCATTAACATGAACGAGTTTAATTCGGTAAGTTACAGATTAATTAAATAGAACCCAGGCGATTTTTCTAAAGCTGAGCTGCCAAAGCTTAAAAAACCTAGCTGAGGAGGAGTATTAAATATTTATGTAGGGTTTTGATAAAGTATGATAATAATATCATAAATGTCCGCTTATTTTTTTGATGGAGTGGTTGGTAAAAATGTTCTTTTAATCCTATTTTTCCTCCTAACCATACTTAACTCTCTAAAAGCTAGCCCTCTCTATGGCTTTCTTTTCTATTCATTTTGTGTTGGTTTTCTTGCCAGTTTACTCACTGTAAATTACACTTAGACTGGAAACAATGCAAATCGTTTCGGGTTCAAGGTCATGCAAAGGGGGCGAGAGGATAGCCATAAAAATGTGCTACTTACGTACTTTGCCAAGTTGAAATTTGATTTTGTTGTACAGGGTTGAGTTCGATGGTTTTTACATTATGAAGTTAAAAATGTGACTTGTGCAATGACCATCCATTAGGATGACCACCAAAGAAATTTACCCGGGGACGAGATGCCTTGTCAACGAGCATCTATAACTAAAAAGTATTTTTAAGTGCTGAAACTAATTTTTTAAATAAGAATTTACATGCTAAAATTGATAATAAGCAAAAAAAGATGAACACTAAAAAATCATAAGCTAGGGTGACCAACTTATAACTGATTTTAGTGGATAAGCCAAACGTACTTATAACCCAGTTTGACCAGCTTAGCCAAACACCCTCTGTCTCTGCAGATGACTGCTACATCTATGGCATCATGGCTCCCTTCTACTGATTTTTTGGTGTTATATGTACTTCGAGGAGTCGGAAGAATTTAAATGCATCAGCATGGCAAACATTGATATAGCCAAGCAAACTTGCTGAGATACTGATTATAAAGGTAACTGTTCAAACAATACCAGTCTACCTCATCTGTTACCGAGAGAGATCGCTGGAAGGTTATGAGGAAACAAATTTGCAAAGGAAAAAGTAGATGAAAATGCAAAAATGGAAAAGTTTGGAACAAATATTCAGATTAAAGTAGAATTTAGGTCCAACCACAGCGGTTCACTTTCAGAAGCTAACATAAAACCAAAATTATCCCATTACATCATATAGCTGAATGGAGAGGAAAATCAAAAAGGCTCTAATTCCAGATATCTACCAGCACCACAGTCAGAGAGAGGTCCTCGTAGAAGCTCATATTGAAGATTTAACGGTACTGCAACAGAATCGGAGAGGGGGAAATTAGGCTCAAATAGAACAAAGAGATAAATAGACAACACAAAGACTACAGATAATACACACTAAAGCTTAGATGTCTAGCCAATTAAAAGAATGAATATCAACCTAACCGAGAATAAGCAAAAATTTTGTTTCCTATCCAAATAGCTAAATAAAGATGACAGCAAGTATGATTAAACTTCGAATACAGATTTCAGGTTTTACCTTGATGAAGCCAATTTCCTTAGCATTGCTGCGGAAGCACTGTCTGCAGCACATGAGTCCATACTTTCTTATAATTGCATGAGGATTCCCACAGACACGGCTGCAACATAAACAAAGAATTCCAGATCAACTACTAGACATATGGCAAAAGCAAGCAATGATAATCACTTCACACATCTGAGTTATCCACACTGTACATAATAGTAAAAAGGAATATTACACGGGCAAGCTTAAACAAATGTAGCATCTTTCACGACACATTAATCAGAAATACTTTTGTATGACAAGTCAAACCATTTAACAGCAGAAAGATGGCTAATTTTAACAATGTTTTAACATGACACGAACCAAATACAGGTCATAACAACTCTCAAACAATCACCAATTATTCACACATCCCAAAACCATAAATCTATAAGATCGGGAGAAAATTAACTAACCAATCAAACTGGTAATCCTAAACTAGTTGGATCAATCACTTTATTATCAAGTACTAGTTTGGATCGGTCATATGAATCCTCTGTATGTATTCCTCTCTACAATAAAGACCTTAGTAACTTCACCATTCATAGGCATGACCACAGTCCACAGTATATTCTCCATGATAATCCTATGTACATCACAAACAGTAAAAAAAATTGCTGGTAAAGTTGCTCCATGTGACCACGAGGCCGCGGGCCTCTTGAAGAAAGGCAAGGTAAAGTTGCGTACAATATAACCTTGTGGTCCGGCCCTTCCCCGAACCACGCGCTCTATACCTTTATTCCCTACAGTTGTTGTGTTTCTTTTTAGCCACCATATAACACGTTTATTAACGCCTTTAGCAAAATGTGAGGATAAATTATTTATTGAAACTACCTCTCCCACCCCCAACCCCAACCCGGGATAGAAATCGCCTACGAAATACAAGAGTATCCGCTAGGTCTACTCTAATTCTAGTTCATATTGAAACCAGCTAAATACATAAACTTTCGGATCTCAGTATCTAAAACACAAAAGAGTCAGAATTAAAACAACAGACAATATTAAAAGATTGCAGTAAACAGCTTATTTACCAACAGACAAAGATTAAAAGGAATGGTTTAGATAAGAATACCAGGTACGAGACCCAGGGCCGTAGTTCTTAGGGTGAGCATTCCAGATGTTAGAGTGACCCATTTTTCTTCTTCAGAAGCTGAAAGCGAGAGAGGCGGCGCTGCGTTGTATGAAAACCCTAACTGCAGGACTCACTTTGTTCACGAGAAGGCTGCTTTAAGGGGAAAGAGAGAGTATATATAGGTCGTAATAAAAGCCCTAATTCGTATAAGATTTTCGTTAGGGACTTTAACATTTCACTTTTGTGTATCTACACCCAACACGATACCGAAATGCTGCAAACTAACTCGTAAAAGGCAATTTTTACACAAACAACCCCAGTTTGACAATGAAGGTGTTTGAATTGGCTTTTGAAAAGTAGTATTACTAAAAATAATTGTCTCAAATTATTCGTCATTTTAGAAGTTCAAGATAAAATTGATTATTTTTTTCCTGTTTTACCCTTAGTAATAATTATCCTTGAAGACTACAAACACTTCAATTGTGGATAACTTTGCTCAAATACTAATGAAGAAAGATTGAATATTAAGACATGAATAAGGGTAAAGTAATCCAAATTTCATCCTAATTAATTTTTCTTAAGGACATGTACAAGAAAATTATGACAGATAATTTAAGACGGAATGAGTAGCTTGTAAGCTGGAAGCCAAAAGCTATGAGTTGGTAATACCCAACTTTTGGCTTTTGGCTTATTTTTATACTTTTTATATTTAAAAGTAAGTACTTTTTATCATTGTCAAACACCATAAAAATTAGAAAAGTACCTAAAGCCAATAAATACTTAAGATAAGCCAATCCAAACACCAGCTTTGCTCAGTTGCTTCCAACTTTTTATTTATTTAGGCATCTTAAATGATTTTACATAATGTGAAATTTACCCTTGAACTATGTAAAAAAAATTTGGTTATACGCTCCATTAGAAGTTACAAACAAAATAATCCTTGTTTTTATGCTAGTCCAGCATATACCCTTTTTCTTTATTTTTTATCGGCTAACTTTGGAGTAACAATATAGTACCCCAAATCTAGTCACGTAATTCATTTGGATTCGCAACATGCAATGGTGATGAACCTCCTTGTAATTTTTATTTACTCAACTCTTTTATTCTCGATTCAAAACTCTTTGTTAGAGATTTCTTCATTTTCAAAGCTCATCCATCCCGCCACATTCGTTGTCGTACCTTTATACATTTTTATCAGTTAGACCCCCCCCCCCCACATCCCCTCTGGCTCTCCATAAAGTCACCGATGGGGGCTTGGGAAATCCTAAAGCCAATCACATAGCAAATGGTTTATAAAAACCCCTCGTCTATCTATCCGTTTGAAAATATATAAGACGTTAACTCTATTGTCAAAAAAATTCCCGCGACTAACGGCACTTTATGTGGACCTCTTATTAAACGATGTAGCATCCTTTCATTTGGCCACGTGGCTATGTGGGGCTTAAATTGTATTTGGGTATATTTTGACCCATTTAACCAATCTGATCCATTCTTTTTTTATGTGGGTCGGGTCTTTTACCTTACACCCAACGACAAAACACTCATTTTTTACCATTTCTCTCATTTCCTCTATCTGAAGTTCTGAACCATCAAATGGTGATTTTAGGATTTCTTTAGGGTTCGTGGTTTGCTCTGATTTGGTGCGCACAAAACAGAAACAACTTTGATTTCCAGCACTATCTTGCAATATCATTCGATTAAAGTAAGTATTTACAGCTTTAAGTTATTAAATTATAGTGTTGGATAATATTTGAGAACTGGCAAGTTTATGTCTTTTGCATGTGATGTTTTTATGTTACCTGAGCTACTTTTTGTACCTTTCTAGATTTATTTATGTTACTTTTGTTTGTGGTGGTCCTTGTCGTGTTAGTCCTAAATATTAAAGCTAGGATTTTTGTCGATTTGTATAATTAAATGATGGTGGGGTTTCATATTTTTATATTTTTATTGTTTAAGCCTTAAATACTGCTGATGTGGTCCCATTTTGCCTTTTTTATTGTTGTTGCATGTGATTTTATCCGAAGGATGGTGGCTAAAGTGAACTTTTATTTTGATTATGGGGGTGAGTGGGTCTTGGAACCTACACTGTCTTATACTAAGAAGATGTGCACCTAGAGTGGTTATGAAATAGACCACCTCTCTTATATTGATTTGTGTAAAGAATACACTGAAGTAATAGGATTTTTTGAGGTACAATAGTTAGTATTTATTGACCCATCTGGGAGGTATTTTTTGTTGGATATGTATGAAGGGATTCGGAAGCTTTAAGCCCAAATTAATGATGGTTTCACTGATGTACAGTTATTTGGTGAGACCTTCTGGATGATACTCTAAATGTTCATGTATTTACCCAACAAGCTGATACAGATAGTGTATAGCTATTGATTGTTATAGTAGTGAAGATGATACAGATATTGAAAGTGTTCAGTGATTATGATAGTGATGCCCTAGGTTTATTTAGTGGCAGAAGAAGTTTGAGGTAACTGACCAACTTGATAGGTATAAAACATTGGAAAAAGATATGGCTTTCAAAGATCTTGTTGAAGCTAAGGAAGTTATTGGTTATTATGTTATTTATAATAAAAGGGGCCTTCGGGTAGATAAGAGTGATAGGAGAAGCAAGTGTCAGATTGGGTGTCCCTTTAAATGTCTCATTTCTAAGGATGGCAGAGATCAAGGGGTAAGGATAAAAGCTTGGAGGGGTGAACATGAATGTGGTGAAGTTTTTGAGAATATAAGAGCTACTCCTGCTGCTTTAGCACATTGTTTTAAGAGAAAGATTCAAAATATTCCTAAGTTTAAGGTTAAAGAGGTGAAGGTTGATTTAGAGGATAGATTTAGTTTGAATGTGAGTGATTCAAAGTTAAAAAGGGTAAGAGAATGGTTTTAGAGAAACTGGAGGGCAGTTACTTGGATTAGTAAAACAAGTTGGAGGCATATGCTCAAGAGTTGAGAGAAACCAACCCTAGTACTGATGTGGTGATACAGATATCCAAAAATGCAATGTAGGAATGTAAGAGAAGATTTTTTAGGATGTATGTCTGCTTCCAGGCCCTCAAGAGTGGATTCAAAGCAAGTTTGAGACCTTTTATAGGTCTAGATGGAACCTTTTTAAAATGCAAATGCCAAGGGATGTTGTTAGTTGATGTTGCTCAAGATTCTTACAAGCATGTGTATCCACTAGATTTGGCTGTGGTGGATAAGGAAACAAAAATAATATGGCAGTGGTTCATGGAGAACTTGAAGGCTTCTTTGGACTTGAAAGATGGTGAATGGTATACATTTATGTCAGATATGCAGAAGGTATATTACCATATGCTCAGAATTCTTTTTCTTCAAGATTATGTTATTTAGTTTGTTAATGTAATGTTTCTTCATGTGCACGGTCTATTAGATGCTGTAAGGAATGTATGTCCACAATCATATCACATACATTCAAGTCATATTGAAGCAAACTGGAGCAAAGATTGGAAGACTGGTGAGATGAAAAAATTAATATGGTGGTGTACTTGGAGCACATATGAGGAAGAATTTAAGGATATGTTGAAACAGTTAGGTGAAGTGTCTGAGGATATTGTCAGGGTTGCTGAAATATCCTCCAGTAAGCTGGGTAGAGCTTACTTTGATACCCAATGTAAGAACCTAATGGTTGACAACAACTTTACAGAATCTTTCAATTCTTGGATTCTTGAAGCTAGACATAAGCCAATTGTGAAGATTCTTGAAGATATAAGAGTGAAGGTGAAGTCTACTATTAATTTGTTCATTTGTCTACTCTTGACTAATTGACTAACTGCTTGTTTACTGGTTGATAATTGAAGGGGATGAATCAACTAAAGGATAGAGTAGATGAAGTTAACAGTTGGAGAGGTGAATACAACCCATATTCAATGGAGCTATAAAATGATTATAGAGAGAGTCTTTCAATGAAGATAGGGGTTTTGAAATAAATGAAGGTGAAGACGGGCACACATAGATTCTGGAGCAATAAAGGTGCATATGCAGACTTTGGGACTTGTTTGGAATCCCTTGTGCTCGTGCTATCAAGGAATTCAACTAGAGAAACAAGACCCAACACTTGGGATTCACTGGTGGTATTCCAAACAAACTTGGTAGTTGGTGTATCGGCACAAACTGCAACATGTTAGAGGTGAAAATTTCTGGAAAGTTGAGCCACACCAAGCCATAGAACCACAACCATTAGCAAAGATGGTTGGTAGACCTAAAGTGAAAAGGTCAAGAGAGAAGGATGAAACTAGGAAAGGCAAGGAGAATGGTCAACTTCTAGGAAGGGTCTTCAAATGACTTGTGGTTTTTGTGGCAAGCCAAACCATAATAAAAGAAGTTATCCATTACCAAATAAGGTATACTTACAATCTACTATTTTTACTTACAATTTGTTTTTATACTTATAATATACTTTTTATACTAAGAGTCCAAGAATGTGCAAGACCATACTCAGACAACTCAAGATCAAGAATCATAATTTTTCATGGTCCCTAATCTGGGTTTTAAAGTACAAGACCAACAAATGCCAAGCCAGACTAGCCAACCAAGTCAGCAATCCAGTCAGTACACTCAGTAGCCAAGTCAGCAATCCAACCAGTACCCTCAACAGCCAAGTCAGCAATTCGGTCAGTACCCTCAACAGCCAAGTTAACAATCCAATCAGTACCCTCAGCAACCAAGTCAGCAATCCAGACAGTACCCCCAACAGCCAAGTCAGCAATCCAGTCAGTACACCCAGGCAACTCAAATGACAAGTTAGAATATTCAGATCACAAGAAGGCTTATTCAAGCAGACTTTGGTGCAGAAGTTGACCCTGTTTTAAGGCCTAAGGTTGTCTCTCATATTAAGACTAGACTTCAGCATAACAATCAACAAAATTCGGGGATTAGGAAGATACAATTCACAAGGGATCACACTGGTAGCTCACAACCAACAAAACTGCCATACTCCCTAAAGAGAACTACCTTGAAGGGAAAGGAGGCAATGTTAACAGCTCAACTATTGGGTGTAGAAGAGAAAAAGATTGGTAAACTTAAAGCTAGAAGAGGCAAGGGGAGGGGCAAGAGGGAGTAGTATAACAAGAAATGATGAATGTAATATACATTTAAATTCTTTTTTTGCATGACTGTTCAACTACATGATGTTTGTTCTTGGTTTAGGTTTTTAGATAAGTAAATGTTGTGACAGTGGTATAGGTTTTTGGATCACACATTTACTTGTCTAATAGCAATATTTTGTTGGGCTTAAATCTTGAAACAATGTATGTTTTCTACTCGATTAATGGCAATGTTCTTCTTGTCTATCTATAAGAGATGATTATGTAGATTTTGAGAAGAAGAAAAGGCTTCTTGTATTTATGTGTATATTTACATCCCATGAGTAAGTGAATTTACACAAAGCTCCTAATGCTAATTAAGGAAATAAAATAAATCTATACACTCAATCCAACTATCAAATCAAATAAAATCAGGTCTCTTAAATATAATCAAATCTCCTGAAATAATGATAATCAACAATCCTAAATCAAGTATGCTTGAATCATGCTAATCAACACTCCCCCTCAAGTTGGTGCAAAGATGTAGCACATTCCAAACTTGCAACTCAAAGTATGGAAAGTTCACTTGTTTAGACCTTTGGTAAACACATCAGCTAGTTGTTTTTCCTATGGCACATGAAACAAACTCAAGACACTAATTGTAACTTTTTCTTTGAAGAAGTGTCGATCAATTTCCACATGCTTTGTTCGGTCATGCTAGACTGGATTATGAGCTATACTGATGGCAACTTTATTTTCACAATACAAGGAAAGTTTTCCTTTTTCATACATTCTCAATTCATGTAGTAGTTTTTGTAGCCAAAGCAGTTCGCGAACACCCTAGGTTATAACTCTATAATCTACTTCTGCACTTGATCTAGCAACTACACTTTTCTTCTTGCTTCTCCAAGCAACCGAGTTTCCTCCTACGAGCGTACAATAACCGGATGTTGATATTCTGTCATCTAAAGATCCAGCCCAATCTGCTTCTGTAAAGGCTTCTATTTGGAGGTGATCATATTTGGAGAAAAGTAGACATTTCCCTAGAGCAGACTTCAGATACCGCAAAATATGAAAGACAACTTGCATATGAGGATCTCGGGGATCATGCATGAATTGACTCACCAAGCTAACTGAATAGGCTATGTCTGGTCTAGTGTGGGAGAGATAAATGAGTCCTCCAACTAGCCTCTGATATCTATCCTTATCAATTGATTCTCCAACTTTGCTTTGTAACTTGTGATTGCTTTCAATTGGCAATTCTGCGGGTCTGCAACCTGCCATACCGGTTTCTTTCAAAAGATCCACAATATATTTCCTCTGAGAAATAAAGATTCGCCTTTTTGATCTAGCAACCTCAATTCCCAAGAAGTACTGCAATTTTCCTAGATCTTTTATCTCAAATTCATATGCCAATAACTTTCTCAATCGAGACATCTCCTCTTTGTCATCTCCTGTCATTACTATGTCATCAACATAAACTACGAGAAGAGTGAGTTTACCCGTTTGATGTCTTATGAAGAGGGTGTGATCAACATTGCTTTGTTGGTAACCGAAGAAGATCATTGTTTTGCTGAATCTGTCAAACCAAGCTCTGGGGTATTGCTTCAGTCCGTATAAGGATTTCTTCAATCTGCATACCTTTCCTTGACTCTGTGCAGTATCAAATCAAGGAGGAATCTCCATATACACCTTTTCTTCTAAGTCTCCATGAAAAGATGCATTCTTCACATCAAACTGTTGCAAGTCCTAATCAAGATTAGCTGCACAAGATAAAAGAATTCTAACAGTGTTCATCTTAGAAATAGGGGAAAATGTCTCTTGACAATCCACTCCATAGGTCTGAGTGAATCCCTTAGTCACCAATCTTTCTTTGAATCTTTCAATTGAGCCATCAGCTTTGTGCTTCACAGTAAAGATCCATTTGCAACCAAACAACTTCTTGTGAAGTGACAAATTCCCATGTCTCATTTTTTGACAAGGCCTTCATTTCTTCAATCATAGCTTGCTTCCATTTAGGATCTGCAAAAGCTTCCCACCATAGACAAGGCAAAGGCTCTATAGGAGGGAGACAGAATTATAGGAGACAAAATTAGATAATGGGTGTTTGGTGGTGCAAGATTTGACTCATTTTCTGAGAGCAATAGGTTCATCTAACTCATTAGGAAACGTAGATACCTCACCATTAGAAGAAGGTTCAGCTTTGGTATATTGTATGATGGCTTCTTCTGCTCTATTTTTCCTTAAGTTTTCAAATCAGGCCTATCCAAACACCCAATAGTCTCCCCCTGAATTCTTTCTCCAATTTCACTTTTTCCTGTGATAATGTCGTCAAGAGGTCCAATAATGGAACTAGGTAGAATCACATCTTCCTCCATATTGCTCCCCCCCTAAAGAGGTGATGAGGTGGTAGTGAAATAGGGCTCAACTTCTCGAAAGGTAACATCCATGCTAACAAAAGATCTCCTAAAGGGAGGATGATAACATTTTTAACCTTTCTGTGTCGTAGAATACCCAATGAAAACACATTTTATAGCTCTAGGATCAAGTTTCTCAGAATTTCTAGTATGGACAAAGCAAACACACTCAAACACCTTTGGAGGAACAATATATCCATTCTTACCCTTTAGAGTTTCCAGAGGACTTTGAAAAATGAGGGGTTTAAGTGGCATTCTGTTGATAAGATAAGCAACCGCTAGCATCCCCCCAGTAAGGTTTTGGTAGAATCATAGCGAACATAAGAGATCTTGCTACTTCTAACAGATGCTTATTTTTTCTTTCAGTGACCCCATTTTTTGTGCACTAGTGTAAGGACAACTAGTCTGATGGACTATCCCATTGGACTCCAAATAAGCACCAAATATTTTATCCATGTATTCGCTGCCATTGTCAGTTCTCAATGTAACGACCCGATCGATCGTTTTAAGCTCTAGCGCGTCGTTCAGCGGTTTGGGGCCATGAGTAGCTTCATTTCAGGTATTATGACTAGTACGCATGGTCGGAATTGAAATTCGGGAAGTTCGGGTGGATTTGGATAGAAAATTCTCATTTCAGAAGCCTTAAGTTGGAAGAATCAACTAAGATTGGAATTTTGAGTAAACAACCTCCGAATCAAGATTTGAAGGTTCCAGTAGGTTCGTGTGATGATTTCGAACTGTTCGGATCGAGAGTCAGATAACCCGAGAGCATTTCGGCGCATATTATGAAAGAGAGCATTTTAAAAGAATTTCATAAATTTGGATTGGAAGTCATTTCAGTGAGATTGATGTCCGTTTGGGAATCCGAGCATGAGAATAGCTTCGTATGGTGATTCTAGAGTTGGGAGAGCGATCGGAAGTGAATTCGGATGTCCATAGGTCATTTTGAAGTCATTTGGCTAAAGATAGAAATTTGAAGGTTTTTGAAAAATTCGACCGGAAGTGAAAATTTTGATATCGGGGTCGGAATGCGATTCCGAAAGTTGGAGCAGGTCTGTAATGTCGAATATGACTTGTGTGCAAAATTTGGGGTCAATCGGGCGTAATTTGATAGGTTTCGGCATCGGATGTGGAAGTTTGAAATTTCAAAGTTCATAAATCTTGAATTGGGGTGCGATTTAAGATTTCAACATTTTTTGATGTGATTTGAGGCATCGACTAAGTCTATGATACGTTTTCAGACTTGTTGACAGTTCGGACGGGGTCCCGAGGGGCTCAGGTGAGTTTTGGGGTGGTTTCGGACCATTTCCAGGCCATTTATAGTTGTTGGCTTTTGGCTACAGCAGTGTGCTATGCGATCACGGGGAATTGGTCGCGATCGCGATGAGTAAAATGAGAGAAATGGGCTAGTGAATCGCGATTGCGGAAAGCCTTCCACGATCGCGTAGAGGAAATATTCTGCTGCACTGACTCGACTTCGGAGGCTCATATCTCACAATATATAAGGAATTTTGAGATGGTGTAAAAATAAAAGTTGTATCCCTTTGTAACTAGTTTCTAGAAATGTAAACCATATAGCATTTAGATTTTTGTACAAAGAGATATGGTTGTTACACTACAGGGTGTCCATGAAGATAAAGAAGAAATTTGTGTTGTACATGGATGATTTTTGGAAGCTTATATCTCGAAATATATAAGGAATTGGGAGATGACCAAAACATGAAAGTTTTACATCTTGGAGTCTGGGTTTATAATATTAAACCATTTGTCATTTGGAGTTTTTTGCAAAAAGTTATGACCATTATACTAAAGACTGTCCGGAAGAGTTGGGCATTTGTTCTTCGCGATCGCAAAGCTTTTTCCGCGATCACGAAGAGCAAATTTTGGGCTGGAAATTTTTGTACTTCGCGATCGCAAAGCATTTTCCGCGATCGTGATGAGTAAATACCTGGGCAGAAGTTATATATCGAGGTTTCGGCCATTTTTAGCATATTTGGAGTTATGGAGCTCGGATTGAAGCAATTTTTTAGGCGATTTTCACCATATGAAATGTGGTAAGTGTTTTCTTCACAATTTTGAGTTAAATAAATGTGTATATATGGATTAGAACATGGGAATTGGTTGAAATTGTGGGTTTTTGGTAGAAGATCTAGAGATTGGTATTTTAGATTTTGACCACGAAATTGAGCATGAAATTAAGAGTAACTTATATATTTGAGCTAGTAAAGTCATGGGTAAACATTACCTTCGAAAAATTTCGGAATCCGAGCACGGGTGCCCGAGGGAAAATTGGTCAACTTTTCAAGCGGAGTTGGGAATTTATATAATTTGAATTGTTAACAAGTATTAGAGTATATTTTCATTAGTTTGCCGTTATTTGGCTAGTTTCGGAGCATTGTGCAACGATTTGAGTCATCGGAAGGGCTTGGAAGCCGGTTATGGAATTTCGAAGCGGGGTAAGTCTCCTTTATAACCTTTTGAGGGGGAATTGTCCCCATAGGTGAGCTAATTAAATATGTGCTGCTATTTGTGGGGTTTACCTACGCACGAAGTGACGAGGGCCCGTGCGTAGCTACTATCATGTTTATGTCCGGGTAGTCTAGGACCCAAAAGCATGCTTTAATTGCCATATTTTCAATCTTATTGATGAAAATAAAGTGTTTAAACCTTACTGAACTTGGTAAAAAGAAATGGATTTCTGGAAAAGATTTAAATACTATTTTGTGACTACTAAAAGAGAAATTTATCATTTACTTGAGTATTTGCTTTCCCTATGTAGTCGGGGTGGACTGTTTGATTGTGCATGACTGCATGTGACCGCTTCGCAATTTACATTCCGCGAGTGGAGTGTTATTTTCCTCACTCTCATGGGAGCGGGCCGTACGCCACGGCGAGATTGAAAAATGAAATTATGGTTCCGGTCGTTCGACCCTCGACAGTGCACATATATGATTATTATGATGGCTCAGGACGGTTGTCCTTATCCCGTATGTGCATGTTAAATTGTTAATGATTTCATGGATTTTGAAGTGACAAGATATTTGGGGGGAAATGAAGTAGTAATTGTTTATTTACTTCCAGTATTTATTTGAATTACAGCTATCTTTAATGTTTACTATTTTTATCGTCCTCGTATGCCTATTACTGATATCATATCGTGTTAAATTATTTTGTTGGACCTTAATGAGTGTCAAGTCGACCTCTCGTCACTACCTCTTCGAGGTTAGGCAGGATACTTACTGAGTAAACGTTGTATTCGTACTCATGCTACACTTGTTGTGCATTTTGTTGCACAGGTACCTTTATAGAAATATGGATGACTTAGAGGCTTAGACGAGCTGCATCATTCGGAGACGACCCGCAGTCGACAGAGTCTTCCTCTATGTATTTTATTCTCATTTTTATTCCTTGTCCAATTTGTATTTCTGACAAGTTTTGTATAATTTGTAAAATTCTTAGAAATTTCTCATCTACTTGTGTTACCGGGATCTAGGATGTGTTTGAGATGTATTTTATCAAAATGGAATATTGGACTGTTATTTCTACTTAATGAATTTTATTTGGATATTGCGTGTTAAGTGAAAGGTAATGATTTCAAAATGCTAAAACAGGAAATTTAACTTAACCATTTAATGATTGTCTTGCCTGACAGTGGTGTCCGACGCCATCACGACCTTATGGATTTTGGGTCGTGACAACGTGGTATCAGAGCACTAGGTTCCTTTAGGTTTCACGAGTCATGAGCAAGTCTAGTAGAGTCTTGTGGATCGGTACGAAGACTTCTGTACTTATCTTCGAGAAGCTACAGGGCTGTTAGGAGTACTTCCCTTCTTGATTCCTCATCGTGCGATTTGATTCCTTTAAGGCTTATGCCTATGTTTCTTCCTACTCAATCTTACACGTCGTGAAGCGCTTCCTATGAATCAGGAACTTGAGGAATTGAAATGGTGCTACAGATAGGGTGCGTGGTGTTTTCCATGCGTAATTGGTTGGGGTTGTTATTGTTGCCCTGCAGAAGGATAATATGTTGTTTCAGCTCAGTAGTTGTGTTGTTGAGAGACTTGAGGCTATGCTCAGGTAGTGATGATGCTTACGATTGGTTATCGCGTGATGTGGGTGTGATGGTAGGATTCTTGCCCATATGTAGAGACAATGAATGACTTGAAGAGAGGTCTTCTCAGAGCGTGATTTTGAGATTTCAGCATTTTAGTTCCGGCGGAGGAAAGGCAATTGAACTACAAATGGTCCGGTTTTGGATTGATAAAGTAGTAAGACTCGGTGTTTTCAAGTGAGGTGGAATATTCACTTGTGATGTGATATCGTCGTCATTGATCGAATAAAATGTGTTAAGTTTGTCGGTGCTATGGTTTCTTCGGTCGAATGGGGTCAGAGTACTGTGAAGAAGTATTGAAGAAGCGGTTGTCAGAGACCGTGAGGCGCGGTGGTTCAGTACTGGATAAGTGTTGATAATGAAGGCAGCTCGAGATAGATGATATCGGAGAGTTTGAAGTCGTGGTGAACTATTGGATTAAGAACTACAGAAATGATGTTGAATTGAGGCAGCAATTGGGCAACATACGATGAAGGAAGATATGTGAAAAGTTCTAGGCAGTGGTTCCCTTCTTAAAAGGCCAGGTGTAAGGAACGGAAGTCGGGTAGTTGTTTAAAGGAATGAGTTTAACAAGTGGGAGAGTGGCAGCGTAGCGCAGGAGTTCAGTGGTAAGACAGCTGCCTATCTTGAGGGAAAGTTTGAGAGTTTTAGTGGATGGTGATTGGGTCCACGAGCTTAAGTTGAAATGTGGGTTATTTCGGCGGAAGGTTGGATGCAACATGGAGGAGTTGTTAGGAATGAAGAAGGACGCAATGTGGTGGTGAATTTGAAGATGTTGTAGAGCATTTAGTAGATGTTCATGAGGAGCGGACGGAATGGTAAAGTTGGTGAATGAGAGCAGGCTTAGGATGGTATATTGATGTTGTAGAGGGTGTGCAGTACGGCGCCGTTGGAAGGTGTCAGTTGGTGATTTCCACAGGTGGGTTATCTTCTGTGAGTAGGTTAGCGGTTGTGTTGTTGGCAAGTCTCTGTGAGGAATTCTAGTGGCTATTCGGTAGGAGGCAGAATGTGTGAATGATTCTAGAGAATTTGAGTATTTAGGGAGTGCTAACAGGGGAATTCAGAAGAATTGGGCGGATTGGTTGAGCAGAATCATGTTAACAAAAGAGAAAGGATCCCAGCAGGGTCTAGGGTGGTGCAAGAAGTAGTTTCGGGCTAAGTGGGGGAGTCCCACCGCCTACAATTAGGCTGCAAGATTATCTTCTCATGGGGGTTTCGGATTGTCGGCATATTGGCAAGTTATTACAGCTAAGGAATAAAGTGGTAATTGAGCATGGGATTTGATAAATATGTGCAAAAGTTGGTCCTATTGGACCATGGTTAGGTTTGGGAGCTTCAGAATTTATGCTTAAGGCATAAGCGAGTTGTAAGGGTAGTGACTCAGTCACATGCTTCATTGAGAAGGTGTGCATGTGCTAGAAGAGCCTTGGAGCTGATTGTATTCGGGGCCAATCAGAGTGGGTGACTCTTGATAGCGGTCCTAATGAATTCGAAGGCTAAGAATGCGGTGTTTAAGGGTTTCAGGCAGCAGTATGATTAAGAATCGAGCTTATGCAGCATAATTTCTGAGAAACGGAAAATGATTGGAGTGTTCTATGTTATTTTCAGCGTGCAGAATAGTATTGGAGAAGTGAGAGAAATAAACTTCGAATTGTAGAAAGGTTATCAGGAGGGTATGAGACGGTTTACGGGATTGAGACAACATGGTCTCGTGAATCAAGGCCACTCGGGATGCGTGAGGGTTGAGTTTGTTATGTGTTGAATGAGGTTGCTATTATTCTGAGGCAATTAGGGATGATTAGGAGAAGATAGATTGGTTAGCCATGGTTGAAATGGCACATGTACGACAGTGATCAGTTCCTTTAATGTGATTAAGTTATGCATGTGGTTTGTGCCGGTGTGTGTGTGTCTTGTCGGCCGCCGTAATGGATATATTTGGAAGCATTCAAGTATTACGACCTATCAGGTGTAGGCAGATCCCGGAAGGATTATGGTGGCATAGACTACTACTTAAGGATTTGCATGTATTGTGATTGTGATAATTCACTCGTGTGTTGTGATGATTCTCTAGAGTTGAGGTAAGTAGAAGGTTTCTATGTGGTGAAGTGTTCACCCTATAAGTGGTTCAGGAGTTATGATGGAATTCTTGCACTATATTATATTGGCATGTTAGGTGCGGTAAACAGTATGTAATTAGGAGTAAGAATCGAGATTGCGGTTCGGTGTTAACAAGGATGTCATAAGCTCGGATGAGCAAGGAACTGGTGTTGTCTTTAGTGTCACCTGAGATCCGTGTTTGGTGAAAGAGGCTTTGTATCCTGGTTATGGGTTCTTGATTGGTTTTACAGCGTTAGCATGGTAGGTGGTATGGACGAGCAAACTTGTTACCTGGTGTAGAAGGTCGTGGGAGCGTGACCACGGGAAGATTATATAATTGTGACATGTAGTCACCTGATTGATTGAAGATTTAGACCAAGTATAAGGAATTGCAACATTGCTTATTTGAGAATTTATGCCTGGAAGGCATTCGGTTCAGTTGATTGTGGATTGTGGGGTGTTTGTCCCGGCTATGACGGTTGCTCTTGGGTGTTATGAGAAAATGGGTGTATATAGCCTAGTTCGGTGCTAGAAGAATCGGCTTGGGAGTTGTATAATGGCTTGATAAATTTTCTATGTGTTGAGTTTCTGCGTAGTAATGATGTTATGTGAGTAGGTGAGCTCTTGAGATTCAGAGTATATATATATTTTGCACCTCAGTTGTGCTTAAATTTTATAGCATATGGCTCTATCAGTCTCCTCAAGATGGTATTATGCACTTAGCGTGCTTGTGACCGATATTCAGTAATTTGTAATAATGAGAAATCCATCTTGGTGTGTATCTCCTTATATGAATTTTATGATGGGATCGGGTGGCACGCCGCCACGGGTATGTTATTGAATCAGGTTGCACGCCGCATCAGTGGGATGTTGAGGTTCCTATAATTATTTTTCTTGTGTTTTACTCCCTATTTTCTGAGGAAAGTTCATATTAGTTGTGTGAGTCGAGTAGTCCCTTCCTGAATCATTTCCTTATGTATCATGTTCGAGTTGTGGCATCGTGTGAGACTAATGGTCATGTCTGGGAGTGATTTGTTGACTGAGCAGTTCATACCGGGTGAGACGAGATTATTGCATCAGGGATCGCTACGATAAGATTATGTGAAATACATTAAAGGACAGTTACCCTTATTGGTTCGTAATGAGATGATGGTCTTACGTCAAGAGGAAGGATTCAATGTTTGGTTAACTCTGCAATTGGTTAGAAATTTTTACACATCTCCCCCGTTGTGGTGGTATCTCCGGCATTATGACAGGATGTATATATATCATAAGGTGCATTGGGAACATCAGATTCGTGGAATTTTGGCTATTAAGGTTCAGGGAGTGTCATTGTGGTTAGATGATGAAATATGCGGTGCATGGTGCTAATTCAGCAAAGGTATGTAGTCATGTTCTGGTATATCGTGTGGTAGTTGATATGGAGTTTATATATTGGAATTAGGCCTGGCATAGAAATTTCAGGTGTTGGAACTGGGTTCTGAGCTTATTATATGGATAAAAGAGAATATCTTCAGATTTGATCAAGCTAATATGCTCAACTGGGTTGTGGTGGCATGGGCAGGTGCTCGTGGTGTTAAACAGTGATTTCTGATAACTCCAGGGCAGTTCTTAGCACGTTCGAGGACGAGCGTCTGTTTAAGTAGGGGAGAATATAACGACCCGATCGATCATTTTGAGCTCTAGCGCGTCGTTCAGCGGTTTGGGGGCATGAGCAGTTTCATTTCAGGTATTATGACTTGTACGCATGGTCGGAATTGAAATTCGGGAAGTTCGGGTGGATTTGGAAAGAAAATTATCATTTTGGAAGCCTTAAGTTAGAAGACTCAACTAAGATTGGAATTTTGAGTAAACAACCTCCGAATCAGGATTTGAAGGTTCCAGCAGGTTCGTATGATGATTTCGGACTTGGGCGTATGTTCGGATCGGGAGTCGGATAATCCGGGAGCGTTTCGGCGCATATTATGAAAGATAGAATTTTAAAAGAATTTCATAAATTTGGGTTGGAAGGCATTTCAGTGAGATTGATGTCCGTTTGGGAATTCGAGCCTGAGAATAGCTTCGCATAGTGATTCTGGAGTTAGGAGCGCGATGGGAAGTGAATCGGATGTCTGTAGATCATTTTGAAGTCATTTGGCTAAAGATAGAAATTTGAAGGTTTTTGAGAAATCCGACCGGAAGTGGAAATTTTGATATCGGGGTCGGAATGCGATTCCGGAAGTTGGAGCAAGTCTGTAATGTCGAATATGACTTGTGTGCAAAATTTGGGGTCAATTGGACGTAATTTGATAGGTTTTGGCATCAGATGTGGAAATTTGAAATTTCAAAGTTCATAAAGCTTGAATTGGGGTGAGATTCATGATTTTGACGTTGTTTGATGTGATTTGAGGCCTCGACTAAGTCCGTGATACATTTTCAGACTTGTTGGCATGTTCGGACGGGTACCGAGGGGCTCGAGTGAGTTTTAGGGTGGTTTCAGATCATTTCTAGGCCATTTATAGTTACTGGTTTTTGGCTACAGCAGTGTTCTACGCGGTCGCGGGGAATTGGTTGCGATCGCGATGAGTAAAATGAGAGAAATGGGCCAGTGAATCGCGATCGCGGAAAGCCTTCCGCGATCGCGTAGAGGAAATGTTCTGCTACACTGACTCGACTTAGGAGGCTCATATCTCACAATCTATAAAGAACTTTGAGATGGTATAAAAATGAAACTTGTATTCCTTTGTGTCTAGTTTCCAGAAAAGGAAACCATATATCATTTGGATTTGTGTACAAAGATATATGTCTGTTACACTACAGGGTGTCCCGGAAGATAAAGAAGAAATTTGTGTTGCACAGGGCTGATTTTGGAAGCTTATATCTCGAAATATATAAGGAATTGGGAGATGAACAAAACATAAATATTTTATATATTGGCGTCTATTTTTCAAAATATTAAACCGTTTGTCATTTGGAGTTTTGTGTATACAGTTATGACCATTCTACTAGAGGCTGTCCGGAAGAGCTGGGCATTTGTTCTTCGCGATCGCGAAGCTTTTTCCGCGATCGCAAAGAGAAATTTTGGGCTGAAAACTTTTTTACTTCGCTATCGCGAATCATTTTCCGCGATCATGATGAGTAAATACCTGGGCAGAAGTTATATATCGAGGTTTCGGCCATTTTTAGCACATTTGGAGTTATGGAGCTCGGATTGAAGCGATTTTTGAGGCGATTTTCACCATATGAAATGTGGTAAGTGTTTTCTTCACAATTTTGAGTTAAATAAATGTGTATATATGTATTAGAACATGGAAATTAGTTGAAATTGTGGGTGTTTGGTAGAAGACCTAGAGATTGGTATTTTAGATTTTGACCACAAAATTGAGCATGAAATTAAGATTAAATTATATATTTGAGCTAGAAAAGTCATGGGTAATCATTATCTTCGAAAAATTCGAATCCGGGCACGTGGGCCCGAGGGAAAATTGGTCAACTTTTCTAGCGGAGTTAGGAATTTGTATTATTTGAATTGTTAACAAGTATTAGAGTATATTTTCATTAGTTTGTCGTTATTTGGCTAGTTTCGGAGCGTTGTGCAACGATTTGAGTCATCGGAAGGGCTTGGAAGCCGGTTATGGAATTTTGAAGCTAGGTAAGTCTACTTTATAACATTGTGAGGGGTAATTGTCCCCTTAGGTGAGCTAATTAAATATGTGCTACAATTTGTGGGGGCTACATATGCACGAAGTGACGAGGGTCCATGCGTAGCTACTATCATGTTTATGTCGGGGTAGTCTAGGACCCAAAAACATGTTTTAATTGCCGTATTTTTAATATTATTGATGAAAATAAAGTGTTTAAACCTTACTGAAATTGGTAAAAAGAAAATGGATTTCTGGAAAAGATTTAAATACTATTTTTTTGACCTTTAAAAGAGAAATTTGTCATTTACTTGAGTATTTGCTTTCCCGATGTAGTCGGGGTGGACTGTTTGATTGTGCATGACTGCATGTGACCGCTTCGTAATTTATATTCCACGAGCGGAGTGTTATTTCCCCCACTCTCATGGGAGCGGGCCGTACTCCACAAAGAGATTGAAAGATGAAATTATGGTTTGGGTCATTCGACCCTCGACAGTGCACAAATATGATTATTATGATGGCTCAGGCTGGTTGTCCTTATCCCTTATGCGCATGTTAAATTGTTAATGATTTCATGGATTATGAAGTGACAAGATATTTGGGGAAAATAAAGTAGTAATTGTTTATTTACTTCCAGTATTTATTTGAATTACAGTTATCTTTAATGTTTACTATTTTTATCGTCCTCGTATGCTTATTACTGATATCATATCGTGTTAAATTATTTTGTTGGACCTTGATGAGTGTCAAGTCGACCTCTCGTCACTACCTCTTCGAGGTTAGGCAGGATACTTACTGAGTAAACGTTGTATTCGTACTCATGCTATACTTGTTGTGCATTTTGTTGCACAGGTACCTTTATAGAAATATGGATGACTTGGAGACTTAGACGAGCAACATCATTCGGAGACAACCCGCAGTCGGCAGAGTCTTCCTCTATGTATTGTATTCTCATTTTTATTCCTTGTCCACTTTGTATTTCGGACAAGTTTTGTAGAATTTGTAAAATTCTTAGAAATTGCTCATGTACTTGTGTCACCGGGTTCTGGGATGTGTTTGGGGTGTATTTCATCAAAATGGAATATTAGACTGTTATTTCTACTTAATGAATTTTATTTAGATATTGTGTGTTAAGTGAAAGGTAATGATTTCAAAATGCTAAAACAAAAAATTTAACTTAACCATTTAATGATTGGCTTGCGTGACAGTGGTGTCCGGCACCATCACGACCTTATTGATTTTGGATCGTGACAACGTGGTATCAGAGCACTAGGTTCCTTTAGGTTTCACGAGTCATGAGCAAGTCTAGTAGAGTCTTGCGAATCTGTACGGAGACGTCTGTACTTATCTTCGAGAGTCTACATGGCTGTTAGGAGTACTTCCCATCTTGATTCCTAATCGTGCGATTTGATTCCTTTAAGGTTTATGCCTATGTTTCTTCCTACTCAATCTTACGCGTCGTGAAGCGCTTGCTATGAATCAGGAATTTAAGTGAAAGGTAATGATTTCAAAATGCTAAAACAGAAAATTTAATTTAACCATTTAATGATTGGCTTGCCTGACAGTGGTGTCCGGCGCCATCACGACCTTATGGATTTTGGGTCGTGACACTCAAGATTTTATTTTGGCAGCAAACTGAGTACAAATCATCTTATGAAATGATTGAAAACAAGATGAAACTTCACTTTTGGCTTTTAACAAATATACACAAGTCATCCTAGTGCAACAATCAATGAATGTAATAAACCATCGACTACCAGACAAAGAAACAGTTTGGGTTGGACCCCATACATCAGAATGAATAGTCATAAACGGAGTTGTGCTTCTATTATCACTCACAGGATAAAAATTTCTAGTATGCTTGGCATATTCACACACATCATAGATCAAAGATTCAAATCGATTCCTTGAAAATAAATCAGGATATAACTTCTTCAAAACAAAGAATAATGGGTTTCCTAACCGTCTATGTGATCAGGTCCAAGCATACACTACTATTGAGTAGAGAGGGTGGTCAATGTAGTTTTAACCCAACTAGGTCAGGATCGAATCCACAAGGAGCTAATGTTTGGAATTAGGTTTATATCTAAGCTAGACGCGAGCTTTGGTTCTAATTACACTTCCACAAGTTTGGGTTTGATTTCTACTTCTAACTTTACTCTAAAGATTGCAATAATTGAAACTATATTTTTGTTGTTGTTTTTCAAGTGTTTAAAAGAGACTAGGGTCATGACTTCTACCTAGGTGGATATCTAACGGGTAGCAAAATCTAGGGAAAGCTTGATTAGTTGGGACAAGCCAAATGGGTATTCATGCAATTCAAGTGATATTAGCTCAAGTCGGGTATTACCATCTCTAGGTTTAACCCTTTAATTGGGGCTATCAATTTCTTGAGTTCACCCCAATTCCTTGTTAGCCTAGTTTTCCTAGACTTAGTCCATCTTTCTCAAGCAGAGACTAAGTCATAAAGTCATGAATCAATGTTTGCAACCATTAATCCTTGAAAACTAGCAAGAACTAGGCTAAATATCAATAACCCAATCACATTTAAGCCCTAAATTCAAATAGGTGGGTTTAGCTAATAATATAAATAATAGAAATTAAAGATGAAATGAAGATAAAATCCATAATAATAATTTATGGAATGAAAATCTAATGTTAAGAAGTGAACCTAGTACAAAATTTCCCAAAATAGAATATCCAGTCGCCTTAGGTGCTCTTACAAAACAATACCTAACGTAACATAACCTAAAAATGACAATAAGTTCTATTTATACTTGTATTGGTCGAAATTTGACCACGTGAGAAAGGCATCAGAAGGAACGGCAAGAAGGTGATTAAGCCGTGATGATGCACGCAAGACACCATAATGACGAGCATCTCGTCCATGGCCGAGATCGAACCATCAGAAAGCCTCTCTGGCGAGGCCCACACCAAGGCGTCTAGGGAGGCCAATCTAAAGTATAAATAGCAGAATAAAACACCCTGGCTAAGGACTGTTGGGTCAGGGGGAACATCTAGTATATATACATGATAAGAGAATGATAGAAGGGGGGGGGGGGGTTCTCTTTTCTTCTTCTTGAAGAACCTTCTCTGAAGGTAATCCATGGGGAACCCAAGAGAAGGTTCAAAACATTGTTCCAAAACTTTGTAATCTCCTTCATGAAATCAATAAAGATATAATCCATAGCTGTCAACGAGACACTTTCTCATTCTTCTTTATAGTGTATTGTAGAAGAACAACATTGAGAATGTAAGTCCATTATCTTCACTTGACATCTTCTATAATATCGACGGGTTCATAAATCTAACCATTACCGATTTTTCCTACTTAATGTTCTTCGATCTAGAGTTAATTATCTTTGGTTAGGATTTACCCCTATCCTTTTATTAATTCGTTTTAAGAAAAGGTTTTAACATTTTTTTGGTAAAACAATTTGGCGCCGTCTGTGGGGATTTTCTAGCCAAATCCTTAATTCCCTCTAGATCTGCCAAACCAAGGATAAATCCTTACGCAAAATCGGAGCTACGCCGGGCTTATATGCAACGCCTATGTTGCGCCATGGCAGCAACTCTGGCGCATTGCAAGCGTGAGCTACCGTAGTGGAGCTGTGACTATTACACATCAAGCACAATCGTAATCTCACTTCCAGGTTAGCACCCCGCACATACCACCTTCACCTCTTACTATATGGGACGATGTTTGTTGTATAACATACTGTTAAAATTCTCTTCGTCTGTGCGTTTGTGGTATAACTTATGTTACTATTACCTTGGCCGGGACTGAAACAAATTGAGACTCGAACTCGAGATCCTAACGGGAGGAGCAAACTATCCACCCATGGTATGATCAAACTCAAATAATGAAGAGGATGGATGTGAAGCCGTCATCAGGTCTAAAGAGTCAAACCGGCGAAGGAAACGTGAACAATATCCCTCATTATTCAGCTAACCAGCCAACCAAGGTAATGAATGATTCTTTATACCTCTAACTCGCTATCATTTTTACAAAAAAAATGAAATGAAGAGCAGGGACGCCCACCCCTGAGTACGCGAGCCAAGGCCAACCAATATACCGGCTCTAAATTCCTCCCTACGGCTGCGGGCAAACCGGGAATAACCCCCCACACCATATTGTAGTGCAAATAATAGACAAATAGATCAGAACGAACCGACTTCATTAAGAAACAATTTCCATAAGTAAGGGACTATGCGGCAAGCTCAAAACGCCCCAACACAAGCAGGACATGGGTACCAAGACCTCGCCCATGTGCTTACCTTAGCGATGCAACACCAACTCACCCGACCATACACATCAAATCAAATTTGAACCTCTAAGTAGCGAATTCATTGCCTGCCCCGTTGACGACCTCTCCAGGCCGAGCGGTGAAGGGACTATATATACTGGGACTCACCCCGATACGTGCCTAAACTGCAACGCATGAAACTCCAATAAAAAGTAAATTATCATGCGATTCTTACACCACTCTACGAATCGCCAAAGAAAAAACTCGACCTCGCTCGAGTCGCCAAAATGAAATTCAATCTCGCCCGAATAAACAAAAAACTTCTCGCTCGAGTCGCCAAAGTAAAACTCGACCTTGCTCAAGTCGCCAAAATGAAATTCGATCTTGCCCGAATAAAGAAAAAACTCGACCTCGCTCGAGTCGCAAAAGTAAAACTCGACCTTGCTTGAGTCGCCAAAATGAAATTCGATCTCGCCCGAATAAAAAAAAACTCGACCTCGCTCGAGTCGCCAAAGTAAAACTCGACCTCGCTCGAATTGCCAAAATGAAATTCGATCTCGCCCAAATAAAGAAAAAACTCGACCTTGGTCGTGTCGCAAAGTAAAACTCAACCTCGCTCGAGTCGCCAAAATTAAATTCGATCTCCCCCGAATAAAGAAAAAACTCGACCTTGATCTAGTCGCCAAAATGAAATTCGATCTCGCCCGAATAAAGAAAAAACTTGACCTCGCTCGAGTCGCCAAAGTAAACCTCGACCTCGCTCGAGTCGCCAAAATGAAATTTGATCTCTACCGAATAAAGAAACAACTCGACCTCGTTCGAGTCGCCAAAGTAAAACTCGACCTCGCTCGAGTCTCCAAAATAAATTCGATCTCACCCGAATAAAGAAAAAACTCGACCTCGCTCGAGTCGCCAAAGTAAAACTCGACCTCGCTCGAGTTGTCAAAATGAAATTCGACCTCGCTCGAATTACTTTGCATTCGACCCCGCTCGAATTACTTTGCATTCGACCCCGCTCGAATTACTTTACATTCGACCCCGCTCGAATTACTTTTCATTCGACCTCGCTCGTATAAAGTAAGGGTTGATCCCACCAAATCCTCAAGTGAGACAGGGTCTCAACACTAAAAAGTCTGAAGTTCTTTCTCAAAAGGGAAAAGAAAAAAAAAAGAGTCAGGGTATAGCCAAAAAGCAAAATCTTATTCAAAATTTACATACGCACGCCTTATAAGAGGCCAAAACAGGATCTCCAAAAAAGAGAAGGAGAAACAACAAAACAAAATAATAGCAACAAGCAACATCAAAGAAAAGAGCAAAAAACCAAAGTACCTAAAGACTACAAAACTTCACTCTGCCGCGTCTCCGCCATCATCCCCGCCAGCACCACTGTCATCAGAAGAAAGCCCGTCTTCAACCTCAGCACCCCCGTCGGCCTCCGATGTTGCAGGATCATAGCCGTAGGCGAGGCGAGCCTCACGTGACTTCACACGAGCATCCTCAAAAGCGGCCTCAGTGACATTCCCCGCCGCCCACAAATCCTTATATACATCTCGTTGGGACTCAACATGGACCCACATCTCATACAAGTGGCGGGGACAACAACATAGGTGGATTCTGGAGGGCCTGAGCCAACAACTGCACCTTCTCAGCTTCAAGAACTGCCACTTTGTCACCTAGGCTCGAGGCATCCCGCTCAAGCTCCTCGATCCGCTCTTCGAGCCTTGCCTCCTTCATCATGGTCGTCTCCCTCTCAGCCTCTCGCTCATACTTGAGGACGCACACAGTGTCTTCCAACGCCGCCGCCCTCTCCAAGGCCGCCACCCGGGCCCCCTCGACCCTCTCTAACTCAACCACCTTCCTCTCCAAGTCTGTCACCTTTTTGGTCCACTCCGAACTTAGACTACAAACTCTGGTGGTATTCATCTCGAACTCGGCTCGCAAGGATGACACCTTCTCCTGAAGTTCCTCACACTCCTCCGCAACACCCTTGAACATCTCAAGCTCCTCCTTTTTAAACCTGAGCAGCCCCTCGAGCTCACTACATCTGCGGATGGACCGCACCAGGTCCTCGTCCTTCTTCTCCAACTCCTCCTGAGAGACCGAGCATCACCACCCACTCTAAGCCGCATGTGCATCTCTCGGTACCTATTGCGATACCGGCGATATTTTGCGGCCATTTTCAAAAAGACTTCGGCCCACGTCTCGGCCCGACGAGCGCTTTCAATCTCCAACATGTAAGTCTAAGGTAAACCCACCCTCAAGGCCATCCCAGCCACGCCGCGTGACAGACCAGAGTCATTAATCTCTCGAAGAGACCTGTTTTTGGCAGCAGAGCATAGAAGGCCAAATTGCAGCACCAAATCCATCGTATTCTCCAATAGGTTAAGGTCCGACGTGATTTCAAGAGGAAGGACCACCTGCTGTCACATCGACCCTGGTAAAGCCTTCTTCGAACACTCTCATATCCTCAGGGTCAATGTCCGAATCGGACTCATAGTTATCCACCACCACGCCCTTCAACCTCTCGCCGGCCGGAGAAGAGGTGCGAGCCTGCTGAGATGTTGAGGGTCCACTCAGAATAATTGTGGCAGCCAGCCAACTCTACCCTGATGCCACAACGGCCCCTTCCGTGCCTGAACCGGGCATCGCTTCCACTCCCAGGGTGATATCTCCCCGATTTTAGGCGCCACCGGGACGAGATCAACCCTCGAGGGTGCGTCAATCAAAGACGCCTCCTCTGATATTATGCTCCGCCTCTTTGACGGGGCCTCTTCGCCAACCCCACTAGAGGGTTCGCCGCCGAACGAACCGTGGAGGTCGAAGAGTCTGACCAAGGAGCAACCTCGGTACATCCAGATCTGGACGCAAACTCAATTTATGAAATAGCCCGATTTCGAGCCCTCTCATCCGTAACCGCCCCAAGCACGAGCCTTACAAAGGAAGCTGGTTGATGAAAAGCAAGAGCGGGAGCCCTCACTCTTCTCGCGCCTTTTCGATCTGTCAACATGACACACACCCGAACGAAAATGTAAGGCAAAGTAAAATATAAGGCGAAGGGTAAAATGACTACGGCCAAGACAAGGCGACTCACTGGCGGAAGGTTTAGACCCAAACCTCTCATGGAAGCGTGGACATGCGTGAATTTCCACAGTATTAGGCAGAACTGATCTCACCCACCCATGAATATCATTAACTTACGGAGGGGGTAACCTCTCGACTGCAACAACACGATAAAAACAAACATTCAATCAACGAGATCGTTAGATGAAAATGACCGATCAGCATAGTGAAAAAGGAGAGAAAGACCTACGAGAAAAATTCCACGTCTTAGGGAACCCGACGGGGTTAGACACCACGTGTTCTGTGCAAACGTAGAAGAAGCTCTCCCAGAAGCGGCGATTGGTTTTGTCTTCCATTCAGATCACCAAGCTCTTAGTACCTCGGTGATGATGATGTAGCATGGTGCCTCTATGAAAGCTGGGGACGAAAAGATGTAGCAAGTGTTGAAGGGAAACCCCACGGTCGGCTAGCTCGGCATACTTGATGAGCATTAAGAAGAGTTTGTATATGTCCGGGGTGAGCTGAGCCGAGCACACCTCGTAAAAGCGGCAAAAGTCCGTCGCTAGTAAGGGAAGGGGAAGTGTGTATCCAAATATATAGGGGTACGCATAGAACGCGCAGTAGCCCGGGCGGTGTATGTGTACTATATCGCCTCCCTACGGAACGAGTTCGATATTCAGGAATTCTCTATTTGACTTTGAATGCCGCGAGCGCCGCGACATCCATCATAGAAATCACGGGTTCGGGCTCATCTTCAGCAGCGCTGTTAAAGTCAGTCCTTTCCTTCCCCGGGAGGGGAACCACCTCATCCACCGTCAGAAAACCCTCGTCCTCCACCAAACTCACTCCCTTTCGAGGGGAGGCACGACATTTTTCGGCACCGGAGCACCAGCGAATCGGTCATGGTTAGAAGAAGTACTGACCATCACTTTAAGTGATTATACAAATCATGAATGTGAGGAAAGAAGGGTAACACCCACAGGGATTATCGGCAAAAAAAAGAAATATGAAGAACTGGTTGAAAAGAGCGAATGCTTTTAGGATCTACTTGTGAATGATTTGGGAAACACTACATTCAGATGAGAAACTCTCTTATTTATAGACACATAAATACACCGGTTCGAGAAATGAAGCGCCGTCTTTTTCAAAAAAAAAGGGAGAGGCACGGGAAATGATACGGCATACGATGAACGTGTTCCATAATGACACCTGACGAACTTAATGTCATTTCAAATGACTTGTGAGTTTGACGAAACTTTTGAAATGTCACACCATCACCACGCTAAGAGGTGCTCGCCTGTCAACCAAAATGTGCAGATTTCTCAAAGTTCTCAAATTGACAAGGTACGTCCATCGTGCTCACCCAAAAGCAACCCTAATAGGCGGAGGTACTAACTATATGGGTCGAAATCTGGCCACGTGAGAAAGGCATCAGAAGGGAATGGCAAGAAGGTGATTAAGTCGTGATGATGCACGCAAGACACCGTAACGATGAGCATCTCGGCCATGGACGAGATCGAACCATCAGAAAGTCTCTATGGCGAGATCCATGCCAAGGCGTTTAGGGAGGCCAACCTAAAGTATAGATAGCAGAATAAATCACCCTGGCAAAGGACCGCTGGGTCGGGGGAAACATCTAGTATATATACAAGATAAGAGAATGATAGAAGGGGGGCTTTTTCTTTTTTCTTCTTCTTGAAGAACCTTCTCTGAAGGGAATCCATGGGGAACCCAAGAGAAGGTTCAAAACATTGTTCCAAACCTTTGTAATCTCCATCATATAATCAATAAAGATATAATTCATAGCTGTCAACGAGACACTTTCTCATTCTTCTTTATAGCGTATTGTAGAATAACAGGATTGGGAATGTAAGTCCATTATCTTCACTTGACATCTTCTATAATCTCGACGGGTTCATAAATATAACCATTCCCAATTTTTCCTACTTAATGTTCTTCGATCTAGAGTTAATTATCTTTGGTTAGGATTTACCCCTTATCCTTTTTATTAATTCGTTTTAAGAAAAAGTTAACATTTTTTTGGTAAAACAATACTAAGCTGAAAACAATTCCTAACGTAACATAACCTAAAAATGACAAAAAGTTCTATTTATACTAAGCTGAAAATATGTGACAAAAATATCCTTGCGGAGGTTGTGCAGCCGCATAATTTTGAGTGCGGTCGCACTCTTGCTTTCGCGGTCGCATAATTCTGATGCAGTTCATGTTCTTCTCTTTTGGATCTGGGTTGAGCTGAGCTTTCGCGGATCGCATAATTCCAAGTGCGGTCGCGCTCCAGGTTATGCGGCTGCATAAAAGTGACGAGGTCCGCACTTGGTTGAGTTTGGCTTGAAATCAACTCTCCGATTCTTCATCTTACGGACCGAATAATTTCTATCGCGGCCACACAATTCTGGTGCGGTCCGCACTTATCTCTTTTGCTCAATTTGTCAGCTCTGTGAATCTCAGTCATCGCGGTCCGCATAATTTCAATTGCAGTCGCACAGGGACTTTTGCGGCCGCACATTTTGGATGCGGACCGCGCTCATCATTTAGCCCAAAATCACACTATTTGAATCTCCCTCTTGCGGACCGCATAATTACGATCGCGGTTGCATCATGGCTTTCACGGCCACACAATATTTGTGCGGTCCGCACTTCAGACTTCTTTGCCAGTCTTGGTTTTTGTTCAACTTTTGACTCCTTTGTGAGTTGATTTTGATTTTTTTGGCTCATTTTGAACAATTCCTGCAAGCAAATATATTTCATTAGTTTCTGAGAATACCTTCAAGCATTTTTGGCCTAAAACACAAGTAAAAGAGAGAAAATAATAGGTTAAAATCCTTACTTATCAACTCCCCCAAAATTAAGTTTTTGCTTGTCCTCAAGTAAATAAGGTAATTTCCACCTCCACTAAAAAAGGATATTTCAGCTGGCCTAAGGTGAATCAATCATGCATCAATTGGGACTAATAATTACTCTCAGCATAAATGAATTATCAACAAGACCATGTTTTGACCTTTTGATTACTATAGTTCCAATGTGACACTAGAGCATCAAGAGTTGACGTAATTCACCAAGGAAGCTCGCTCTATCACGTAGGTCATTGTGGAACCCAAACTCCTCCTACTCTACTCTCCATGAGCAAATCTCACTTTAGAATGTAACACTCAAAATATGGATTGTGAAGAAGTGCAGTCATCTCTTTCAAAAGAATGCCACAAGTCCGGCGCTAAGTACCATAAGCTTGCCCCTTATGTAAATCACCACTAATGTAAGCTCACTCAACTTGAAATCATATAGGGATTTTGCAGGAATGTAATGAAGGCTTTTGGATCAAGGTAGGACTTATCGGCATATGATGGTTTCATCTTTCCTTGAGCACTCCATTTTCTCATTTCGGCTCATACTTTCTTGACTCTTTGAGTCATTTTCTTCTTCCTTAGGGGAACCAGAGAGACGTAATGCCACTCTTTCTTGATCATAACAATCATTTTCTCCTTTTCTAATCACTCCATGCCTTTCATCATTGCTTTATTTGAATCCCTTCAACTCTACTACATTCACTTTCTTTTTGACATATTTCTTTTTGGCCTTTCTTCCTTTTCCTTGCCTTTCCTTTTATTCATTTCTTTTTTCTTCTTTGTACCTTTTATCACTTTCGAATTCCTCGTCTCTCCCCCAAACTTATGATTTTTCTAGTTGTATCAAGAATGCTAAGGAAATATCGGGTGCCAAGAGAGAGTCATTATAAAACGGATGAAGGCTTATAACATGGCTATTGAATGAAAAAGGCTTCGAATCAAAGGGGTTGACTAGGGATATTACATCGGTAGGATACGGAAGCTTTCAAGCTTCAAATTGGTTCAAGGAGAGCCTATAATCATTTCTCAAGTCGAGCTACGCTTAAAATTTCGCCTAGACAAACATTCAGGGCAAGTTCTAGACTTATTGGCACGAAACTTGGACTTGCAATTCAATACCTCACCTTTCACGCTGCTGGATTGTTAAAGAGAACAGAGTCGAGGGCCCACAAAAACCCTAGCTAAGATTGAAAATCACAAATGGCTCAAAGAAACCACTCGATGATTGTTTTAGTCAACACAAGAGTCTAAAGGTCACAACTAGAGATATTTTTTGCCAATCAACTTGTTTCTAACCATAAGGTCGGAGGTAAATGTGTTAGTACCAAGTGAATCTTCTTGAGACACTTTTATTCATTACTACTATGTACCAAAATATAGAAAAAACAGACTCAATCCATTAAGAAGGTCATCACGCCATCCATTATTGGAAAGAGCCACCCGGTTCACGCAACATCCACCTTTGGAAAGAACCGTGGCATTAAGAAAACCAAAGGCTTATTGTTCACACGAAAAAGAAAAAAGAAGCTAACAACTTAAAAATAAGCTACTAAAGGAAATAATAAGCTATGCTACTAAGGAAAAACAACGAAAGAAGTTATGAAGTAAACTACGGAACGTAAACTGAATATGTACAAAATGAAGTAAACCGAATATATACATAATGGAAATGAATATATACATCGAATGGTAAGAATATATACATACCAAAAGTGAAAATAAATATAAAGAAAGATAAAGAAAAATAGTATATTGGTTATTATATACCAAATGTAATCAAATCAAAATGGACCACCCCCTCAAATGAAAAATAACATTGTCCTCAATGCTTATAACAAATAAGAACATGGTAAAGGGGTAGAGAGTAGAGAAAACTCCCTATGTGGTCTCTGTCTACATAGGATCCTCAACATGAACAAGGTCCTCATCATGCATGGGGTCATCACCACCCTCCGTATCCTCTAATTGGATCTCCACATCCTCTGACTGGGGGACTATGGGGTTGCTGAGCATCTGAATCAACTCCTCAGCAGTATGTGAAGTGGCAGCCGGCTCCTCAGACTGCCCAGTTGTTGCCTCTGATGCCTCAGGCATTGCTGCATGTGCTGATAGGACTGTCTCCTCCATGAGCAGGTCCAGTGGAATATCACCCGCATAAGCAATCTTCTCAACCTCTTTGCTCAACTTCTCCACCGACTCCTTATATGCCCGAGTTTTTAGCATATTTTTCACCTGCTTCCCCAAATCCTTGATAATCCTCCCATGTGCATCAAGAATCTCCTGGATCTTCTTCCGGTCGTCCAGAATCTTCTTTTGGTTGTCCAGAATCTCTTCAAAGAGTCCTCCACCGATAGAGGTACTTGAAGCTCTGATGGGGCTGAAGATTGTGCTGCCACTACACTGGATATGGAAGTCAACTTTGTGGTAGCTGCATGCATCCAGTTGTTGAGGCTAGATAGTGTCTGTGAGACCCGCAGTGCAGACTGAGGGTAGGTAGAAGATGTGGGCACTGATAGTGGAACTAATAGGGATGGCCCAGAGGATGGAGGAGGCATGGCAACTGCTCCTCTAGAAGTACCGGATGTTGTGGAGGGCTCGACAACTGAACCGGTGTCCACTACCCCTGGCTCTTCAAACTGGACAGTGGAGGTAGTGGGTTTACCCTTGAATTTAGGGTTGTCCACTCCCTGGAGGTGATGCCATGAGAAAGGTTTTTTAGCCTTCACCTCACATCAAAATGTATCGCCTCTACCTCTTGATCTTGGAAATACTCTGTGAGGAAGTTGGGGTAGGGATAAGATCTTTCTTCTTTCTGGACCACATTGGAGATGTTGTAGGACATCAAGTTACCCACATTAATAGGATAGCCTACCATGATGGAAGCTACCAATACTTCCCGGGGGAGTGGAAGGACATTCTCATGCTGGCATGGGTCAAGACGGCTGCATACGAATGTTTGCCACCCTTTTGCCTCAAAGGTAACGATGGCTCTGACAATTTGAACTCCTGCTGTGAGCCATGCAGGTGTTGTCCCCGGAATAGCAAGTATCTCTGCTAGCCATGGGCGAACTGCATCACCCAAGGCTAGCTTCTCCAAGTATTGCATTGCCTCGACCTCCTCAAACCCTACATATTTGTTCAGTGTGTGGCCATCAAACCGGATTTTCAAGTTCCGGACCTTCGTCACCTTTGTACCCTTTTTGATGTGGGCAACATTGGCATAAAATTCCTTGACGAGGTATTCATTGGCATCTTTAAACTGGCCGGTGAACCATTTCCATCTTTTTCTCTCCGTAAATTGCTTTAGGACATTCAGATTTTGCTGGCTTAGGTATTGATTATGAATTGTTGCTCAAAAGTGAGCGATCTTTGGGGACACCATTCTCGGAACTTGGCATACGCCTTCTAACTGACAAACCTATTAGTCCACACCTCCGGCTTCCTTGATCTAGCCAGGCCTCCAACAATTATATCACCCCCACCCATCATCCGGGACCTCATCATCATCATCTAAATTGATTGGGGTAGCTGTTGTGGCAGGTGTTATAACAGGTGGGGAAGATGGTTCAGATGCCTGACTACCTCCCTATGAGTAGGGGTGGGCATAAAATCCGGAAAACCGAATTCCGAACCGAACCGAATTAATTCGG